>WSYH01004877.1:0-49026 GCA_036426205.1 Ascaphus truei | reverse complement strand
TGTTCCATCCATTTATCCTCAGCGCCATAGGAGGTTTTTCAACACACATCTTCCCAATCTGGGTGGAAGATCCCAGATCAACCCCCCAAGGCAGCTCAAGGACTATCTTCATCCAAGGACTGTATCTCAGGTTTTGTTCCCTCTGTATGTATTGTAATAATATTGCACTAGCGCTTATATACACTTAGTATTGTACCCCTTTGAGTTTCATCTTAAGTGTTAGCAGCTGTGTCCAATATACATCATGAGCAGTTTATTTTCACATCGCAACAGCAGAGGGTTAGATATAGATTCCATATTTTCCTCAGAACAAACCAATGATATAACAATGATACAGGAAGATGAAAAGGTAGAAGATCTAGAAGCTACATATAACAGATTGGAAAAATTATTAATCCACGAATCCCGCCAAGTATGGGATGCGGTAGCTCTAGAAAAATATTTGGAACAAAAAATGATCCCGCGGGGTCTGCGCATTTTCAAATCGCCAACAACTGATTTTGAAAGTGACCAATTTATTTTAGAATGGAACAGATTGTTGGACAATTGTTCATTTGAATTAATGAGGTTTCTAATTATGAATAGAAGGAAACTATTAATAAAATTAGATAATGAAATAGTTGAAATCCAGGAATATTTAGAAACAATCACGAGCTCAGAGAAAATTTTATATGAAGATAAAATTGAGAAAAAAACAAAACAAGTAGAAAAGGAAATAAAAGAGAATAAGAGAATTAAACACCACAGAGACAAGTTAGACTATGCCCAAGGGAAATACAGAAGTTGGAAGAAAGCTTCAAATTTAGATAAACCCCAAAATTTTCATAAAGGCAAAAAACGTTATGATAAAAAATGGGCACCAGATAGGGCCAAATATGATGGGTCCCGGGATAGGACTCCATCTAATTCCAGAGATAGTAAAAATTACAGGGAGGCATCAGATCGCACCAACCTTAGAAAGGAAAAGGAGTCAAATATAGAAGAATTAAATGACAAACCAAATTACAATATTAATTCTCCTTTTCACCAGCTAAGAGGTCTACACATAGAAGACAAAAAACAGAAAAAGACAAGTCCCACTAAATCACCTATAAATAAACGTTCTAATAAACCCACTGAAAGTCCTAAGAAAGCACCAAAACCAACTAATGGTGACAAAAAACAAGAGGCACCCCCCACTTCCAGTCAGGAAAGGAAACCCACGTTTTCTTTTTTAGATTGGAAGAGGGAGAGAGACGAGCAATACCAACGGAAAAAATCAGACACAAAGTGGGTCTCTCCCAATTCAAGAAAAAGAAAAATAGGGAGAGAGGTAGAAGAGGTGGAAAAGAAAAAACCAGCCAGAACAATAAGCGAATGAGAGAGTATAAAAAAATCAAACAACAGTTAAATATATTCAACATAAGTGAATACAAATTAACAAAATATGAAAAACAAGTGTTGAGTAAAGGGTTGACATTTGCCCCCACCAGTGATCCTAATCATTTTGAGATATATATAGATGTGCAAAAATTTATTAGAAAATTGGCTCTGAAAAGGTTTTTTGCCAAAAATAAAACATCTATTAATGAAAACACAGATGGGGCCAATAATAATAAAAATTTCACCCAGTTCAAATCAGCCTCAACATTTTACCCCAAATTTGCTAGGGGTAATCTAGTTGAATCATTCGCAGAGATGGTCACAGCAGATTTGGAGAGACACATTAGGATGGAGAGAAAAAAGAAAGAGAATCTTAGTTTTGATGAAAGGCAGGCAATAAAACAACTGGAGAATAACAAACAAATAATAATTAAGTCGGCGGACAAGGGGGGAGGGATAGTCGTCATGGATGCGGCATATTACATTGAGGAGTCGGGTCGCATACTTGGGGACACCGATACATATCTCCCTTTAAATCATAATCCCACATCCAAATATCAGGATACATTAAAACTTTTATTGGAGGGAGCTGTCAATGATGGTGTTATAAATGATAGGGAATATGAATTCTTGTTTAATTTACATCCAAGAATCCCTATCTTTTATATGATACCAAAGATCCACAAGGATCTCAAAAGACCACCTGGTCGCCCGATAATTTCGGGGATAGGATCAATTACTTCTGCATTATCTGAGTATATTGATCATCATTTGCAAAAACATGTGATCAAATTGCGTTCGCATTTAAGGGACACCACGCATATTCTGCAAATTTTGGGGGATCTCCCTTGGCATTCAGATTACATCATTGTAACAGCTGATGTAACATCGCTTTACACTATAATCTCACATTCCAAGGGATGTGAGGCTATCAAAATAGCATTAGAAAGTGATACATCTATGTCCATTTCAATGGTCACATTCTTGATGGAGTCTATAAACTACATCCTTAGACACAATTATTTTTCATTCAAGGACCAATTTTATGTTCAGACATGTGGCACCGCCATGGGTACGAAATTCGCTCCCAGTTACGCGAACCTATATATGGGTAAGTGGGAGGACGATGTCATCTGGTCCAACGGAGAGCTGGGGGCGAATCTCGTCCTATGGCGGCGCTACATAGACGACGTTATTTTTGTTTGGAGGGGTTCAGTCTGTGAACTAGAATCATTTAAAATGTATCTTAACAACAATGACAGAAATCTAGTCTTTACATTTAAAGAAAGTAGGAACTGTATCGAGTTTCTAGATTTACAGTTATATACAGATAATAATATTCTGAAAACAAAAACTTATTATAAACCCGTACAGGCTAATAATTATTTGCTGGCCAGTAGTCACCATAATCCAAATTGGATTAGAAACATCCCAAAGGGACAACTGGTCAGGATTAAGCGTAACTGTACAGACCCCTCTGTCTTTGACATCCAAGCACAAGAATTAAGACAAAAATTTATTGACCGTGAATACAATAAACATCAGTTGGACGATGCTATAAAGACTGTTACAGCTATGACAAGGTCAGATCTGTTACAATATAAACCAAAAGATCAAAAAAATACAATAGTGAACACGGTGGCCTTTATCACAAAATATAGTTCATTAGCACCACAAATTGTCAAAATATTTGAGAAACATTGGGGCCTTCTAAGGCAAGACGATATCCTTAAAGGATTTCTGAAAGACAAGCCGGAAATTTATTTCAGGAGAGCAAATAACTTGAAAACAAAATTATCCCCAAGCTGCCCCTTCAGTAGAGATGTTCCAAATAAAAGGGATACCATCAAAGGCTATTTCCCTTGTGCTAAATGCACAGCATGTCAGTACAGCATAAAGACCCAAAAATTTGTTTCTAATATTACATTTAAAGAATATCCGATTCGAACACTTATAAATTGTCACAGCCAATTTGCAATTTATCTGTTGGAATGTCCGTGTGGCTTACAATATGTGGGCCGCACGGGCAGAACATTACAGAGAAGATTAGGGGAGCACATATATAATATAAAGAGAGGCTTCGAGGCCCACAATGTGTCTCTCCACTTCAAATTAAAACATGCACAAAATCCATTAGGACTTAAATGCCATGCTATAGAGTGTCCCACATTTAGTAAAAGAGGGGGTGACAAAATTAACATCATTTCAAGAAGGGAATCCTATTGGATATTCGAATTGAAGACCCTCAGCCCACATGGTCTAAATGTGGAATTTGACTTGACATCATTCCTCAAATAGCATGGTTATATAATTCCTTAGTAATACATAAAAATAAAAATAAACAAAATAAAATACTCAATATCCAACTAACCAGGTCCGCATGACATGGTGGGGTGCCTAACCCTTGTCCGCCGACACCTCAACCAGTTGTGGATACGCCAGCCAACACCATATAATATTTATAATAATCACTATAATATTACACAATCACTAAGAATATCACTATTTATAATAATCACATAATTAAGAGTGCACATTATATAAAATCATCACAGATACAATTTATTTATTTTT
Organism: Ascaphus truei; assembly: GCA_036426205.1. Taxonomy (NCBI): domain Eukaryota; kingdom Metazoa; phylum Chordata; class Amphibia; order Anura; family Ascaphidae; genus Ascaphus; species Ascaphus truei. The sequence continues at coordinate 45,090 of WSYH01004877.1, read as the reverse complement.
CTTTACATTGCACATACACATACATAGGATTAAGACCCCATTTTCCATTACTGTAGGACCATGGTATAAACAGGTCCCATAAAATTAAAGATGTTTAAATAACATCAATGATGTCATAAATCTGGCATTATTTGACTGCTGGGTCAATTCACAACTAAACTGTATAATGTCTGAATAGAACTATATTTGTTGTAGATAGACATATAAGTGTATTTAATTAATAACGTGCATATAATCATGTGTATATAATAATTCATTGTAGACACTAGATTAAGCATTTTTAATATTGGTGTTATAATTGTATTAGCAATTGTTTAAAAACCATCATTGTGGATTGCATAAATTGTATTGTACTCCATATACATATGTCCTTGGATAGTGTGCCTTGTTTACACTGACACCCAGATTGACTCCATGTACTAATTGTCTATAGTACTTTGATTTCCCTTTTATAAGGTTTAAGTAGTACCATATAGGATTTAGATAAATTGAGTCTCAGTGTAAACAAACACACATACCAGACGACATTGGTATATGTAAATTGCTATATACATTATTTCTATTGCAAAATATCCTGTATACATTCATTCTGGGAAACATTCATCCCTGTAGGATTATGTTGATCTAATCACTATCTGGCACTAACAACAGTGTTAGGTCCATTATCTAAGGACTTGTTACAACTGTGGATCATTAACCTGGGAGTTTCCATCAGCCAATTAGAATTTCAAGGGGTATATAAGGAAGCTCAACCCTTGTAGCAACCATTCCCTGACGAAGAGACACGTGACGAGGTGTTTCGAAACGCGTAGGAAGGTTTGTGGGCATCCAGGGACACCGTAGCTGTACCATCCGGCTGTGACGTCAGCGGAGGAGACGTTTGCAATTCACTCGGCGTGTGAAGACCACGAGTATACCAGGAAATCTCCCCGCACGCATTGAGCAGACGTCAGGCACCCGCAGCAGACGGCAACCCCTGGCAAAAGACCCCGTACCATTGCACATGTCCTACTCAAGGACGGTGAGTAGGATTCCAGTTTTTACTCTTGGCGGAGCAGCAAGGCTTTTTTCAGCACAAGCGCTGGGAAGCCATACATCTTGTTTTATTAACAGAAGATCATCTACTGTTTATTATCACAGTTCATGTTTTACTTCAATTGTAGATACAATTGTTTTAATATAAATGTCTTCAATTAATTTCTTACATTGTCTAAGGTAATACACTATTGTGGTGTTTTTTGCATTTCTCTTGTTTCCCTCTCTGGGCAATCCTCATAGGAACATTACTGCACAAGACTCTGTTCCATCCATTTATCCTCAGCGCCATAGGAGGTTTTTCAACACACATCTTCCCAATCTGGGTGGAAGATCCAGATTAACCCCCCAAGGCAGCTCAAGACTATCTTCATCCAAGGACTGTATCTCAGGTTTGTTCCCTCTGTTAGGTATTTTAAAAGATTTATTATACCCACCATTATTGTTCATTAACATTTATGTAAGTTATGGTTATCACACTAACTAATATCACATATTATTTCACTTGTATTGATTCTATTAAAAGGTTCTCTACATATAAGATGTGTCTCTCCAATCTGACCATTTTCCAATTACTGTAGGACCATGTAAACAGGTCCCATAAAATAAAGATGTTAAATAACATCAATGATGTCATAAATCTGGCATTATTTGACTGCTGGGTCAATTCACTAACTAAACTGTATAATTGTCTGAATGTAACTATATTGTTGTAGATAGACATATAAGTGTATTTAATTAATAACGTGCATATAATCATGTGTATATAATTAATTTCATTGTAGACACTAGATTAAGCATTTTAATATTGGTGTTATAATTGTATTAGCAATTGTTAAAAAACCATCATTGTGGATTGCATAAATTGTATTGTACTCCATATACATATTGCTTGGATAGTGTGCCTTGTTTACACTGACACCCAGATTGACATCCATGTACTAATTGTCTATAGTACTTTGATTTCCCTTTTTAAAGGTCTAATTAAGTAACCATATAGGATTTAGATAAATTGAGTCTCAGTGTAAACCACAACACACATACCAGACGACATTGGTATATGTAAATTGCTATATACATTATTTCTATTGCAAAATATCCTGTATATCATTCATTCTGGGGAAACATTCATCCCTGTAGCTATATGTTGATCTAATCACTATCTGGCACTAACAACAGTGTTAGGTCCATTATATAGGACTTGTTACACTGTGGATCATTAACTGGAGTTCCCATCAGCCAATTAGAATTTCAAGGGGTATATAAGGAAGCTAACCCTTGTAGCAACCATTCCCTGACGAGAAGAGACACGTGACGAGGTGTTTCGAAACGCGTAGGAAGGTTTGTGGGCATCAGGGACACCGTAGCTGTACCAATCGCTGTGGACGTCAGCGGAGGAGACGTTTGCAATTCACTCGGCGTGTTGAAGACCACGAGTATACCAGGAAATCTCCCCGCACGCATTGAGCAGACGTCAGGCACCCTGCAGCAGACGGCAACCCCTGGCAAAAGACCCCGTACCATTGCAATGTCCTACTCAAGGACGGTGAGTAGGATTCCAGTTTTTACTCTTGGCGGGAGCAGCAGCAAGGCTTTTTCAGCACAGCGCTGGGAAGCCATACATCTTGTTTTATTAACAGAAGATCATCTACTGTTTATTATCACAGTTCATGTTTTACTTCAATTGTAGATACAATTGTTTTAATTAATAAATGCTCTTTCAATTAATATGTCTTACATGTCTAAGGTAATACACTATGTGGTGTGTTTTTTGCATTTCTCTTGTTTCCCTCTCTGAGGCAATCCTCATAGGAACATACTGCACAAGACTCTGTTCATCATTTATCCTCAGCGCCATAGGAGGTTTTCAACACACATCTTCCCAATCTGGGTGGAGATCCCAGATCAACCCCCAAGGCAGCTCAAGGACTATCTTCATCCAAGGACTGTATCTCAGGTTTTGTTCCCTCTGTATGTATTGTAATAATATTGCACTAGCGCTTATATACACTTAGTATTGTACCCTTTGAGTTTCATCTTAAGTGTTAGCAGCTGTGTCAATATACATCATGAGCAGTTTATTTTCACATCGCAACAGCAGAGGGTTAGATATAGATTCCATATTTCCTCAGAACAAACCAATGATATAACAATGATACAGGAAGATGAAAAGGTAGAAGATCTAGAAGCTACATATAACAGAGTTGAAAATATTAATCCACGAATCCCGCCAAGTATGGGATGCGGTAGCTCTAGAAAAATATTTGGAACAAAAAATGATCCCGCGGGTCTGGCATTTTCAAATCGCCAACAACTGATTTTGAAAGTGACCAATTTATTTTAGAATGGAACAGATTGTTGGACAATTGTTCATTTGAATTAATGAGGTTTCTAATATGAATAGAAGGAACTATTAATAAAATTAGATAAGAAATAGTTGAAATCCAGGAATATTTAGAAACAATCACGAGCTCAGAGAAAATTTTATATGAAGATAAAATTGAGAAAAAACAAAACAAGTAGAAAAGGAAATAAAGAGAATAAGAGAATTAACACAACAGAGACAAGTTAGACTATGCCCAAGGGAAATACAGAAGTTGGAAGAAAGCTTCAAATTTAGATAAACCCCAAAATTTTCATAAAGGCAAAAAACGTTATGTAAAAAATGGGCACCAGATAGGGCCAAATATGATGGGTCCCGGGATAGGACCTCCATCTAATTCAGAGAGTAGAAAATTACAGGGAGCATCAGATGCACCAACCTTAGAAAGGAAAAGGAGTCAAATATAGAAGAATTAAATGACAAACCAAATTACAATATTAATTCTCCTTTTCACCAGCTAAAGGTCTACACTAGAAGACAAAAAAACAGAAAAAGACAAGCCCACTAAATCACCATAAATAACGTTCTATAAACCCACTGAAAGTCCTAAGAAAGCACCAAAACCACTAATGGTGACAAAAACAAGAGGCACCCCCCACTTCCAGTCAGGAAAGAAACCCACGTTTTCTTTTTTAGATTGGAAGAGGGAGAGAGACGAGCAATACCAACGGAAAAAAAACAGACACAAAGTGGGTCTCTCCCAATTAAGAAAAAGAAAAATAGGGAGAGGGTAGAAGAAGTGGAAAAGAAAAAACCAGCCAGAACAATAAGCGAATGAGAGAGTATAAAAAAATCAAACAACAGTTAAATATATTAACATAAGTGAATACAAATTAACAAAATATGAAAAACAAGTGTTGAGTAAAGGGTTGACATTTGCCCCCACCAGTGATCCTAATCATTTTGAGATATATATAGATGTGCAAAAATTTATTAGAAAATTGGCTCTGAAAGGTTTTTTGCCAAAAATAAAACATCTATTAATGAAAACACAGATGGGGCAATAAAATAAAAATTTCACCCAGTTCAAATCAGCCTCAACATTTACCCCAAATTTGCTAGGGGTATCTAGTTGAATCATTCGCAGAGATGGTACAGCAGATTTGGAGAGACACATTAGGATGGAGAGAAAAAAGAAAGAGAATCTTAGTTTTGATGAAAGGCAGGCAATAAAACAACTGGAAAAACAACAAATAATAATTAAGTCGGCGGACAAGGGGGGAGGGATAGTCGTCATGGATGCGGCATATTACATTGAGGAGTCGGTCGCATCTTGGGGAACCGATACATATCTCCCTTAAATCATATCCCACATCCAAATATCAGGATACATTAAAACTTTATTGGAGGGAGCTGTCAATGATGGTGTTATAAATGATAGGGAATATGAATTCTTGTTAATTACATCAAGAATCCCTATCTTTTATATGATACCAAAGATCCACAAGGATCTCAAAAGACCACCTGGTCGCCCGTAATTTCGGGGATAGGAATTACTTCTGCATTATCTGAGTATATTGATCATCATTTGCAAAAACATGTGATCAAATTGCGTTCGCATTTAAGGGACACCACGCATATTCTGCAAATTTTGGGGGATCTCCCTTGGCATTCAGATTACATCATTGTAACAGCTGATGAACATCGCTTTACACCAAATCTCACATTCCAAGGGATGTGAGGCTATCAAAATAGCATTAGAAAGTGATACATCTATGTCCATTTCAATGGTCACATTCTTGATGGAGTCTATAAACTACATCCTTAGACACAATTATTTTTCATTCAAGGACCAATTTATGTTCAGACATGTGGCACCGCCATGGGTACGAAATTCGCTCCCAGTTACGCGAACCTATATATGGGTAATGGGAGGACGATGTCATCTGGTCCAACGGAGAGCTGGGGGCGAATCTCGTCCTATGGCGGCGCTACATAGACGACGTTATTTTGTTTGGAGGGGTTCGTCTGTGAACTAGAATCATTTAAAATGTATCTAACAACAATGACAGAAATCTAGTCTTTACATTTAAAGAAAGTAGGAACTGTTCGAGTTTCTAGATTTACAGTTATATACAGATAATAATATTCTGAAAACAAAAACTTATTATAAACCCGTCACGGCTAATAATTATTTGTGGCCAGTAGTCACCATAATCCAAATTGGATTAGAAACATCCCAAAGGGACAACTGGTCAGGATTAAGCGTAACTGTACAGACCCCTCTGTCTTTGAAATCCAAGCACAAGAATTAAGACAAAAATTATTGACCGTGAATACAATAAACATCAGTTGGACGATGCTATAAAGACTGTTACAGCATGACAAGGTCAGATCTGTTACAATATAAACCAAAAGATCAAAAAAATACAATAGTGAACACGGTGGCCTTTTCACAAAATATAGTTCATTAGCACCACAAATTGTCAAAATATTTGAGAAACATTGGGGCTTCTACGGCAAGAACGATATCCTAAAGGATTTCTGAAAGACAAGCCGGAAATTTATTTCAGGAGAGCAAATAACTTGAAAAAAAAATTATCCCCAAGCTGCCCCTTCAGTAGAGATGTTCCAAATAAAAGGATCCATCAAAGGCTATTTCCTTGTGCTAAATGCACAGCATGTCAGTACAGATAAAGACCCAAAAATTTGTTTCTATATTACATTTAAAGAATTCCGATTCGAACACTTATAAATTGTCACAGCCAATTTGCAATTTATCTGTGGAATGTCCGTGTGGCTTACAATATGTGGGCCGCACGGGCAGAACATTACAGAGAAGATTAGGGGAGCACATATTAATATAAGAGAGGCTTGAGGCCCACAATGTTCTCTCCACTTCAAATTAAAACATGCACAAAATCCATTAGGACTTAAATGCCATGCATAGAGTGTCCACATTTAGTAAAAGAGGGGGTGACAAAATTAACATCATTTCAAGAAGGGAATCCTATTGGATATTCGAATTGAAGACCCTCAGCCCACATGGTCTAAAGTGGAATTTGACTTGACATCATTCCTCAAATAGCATGGTTATATAATTCCTAGTAATACATAAAAATAAAAATAAACAAATAAAATATCAAATTCCAACTAACCAGGTCCGCATGACATGTGGTGGGGTGCCTACCCTTGTCCGCCGACACCTCAACCAGTTGTGGATACGCCAGCCAACACATATAATATTATAATAATCACTATAATATTACACAATCACTAAGATATCACTATTTATAATAATCACATAATTAAGAGTGCACATTATATAAATCATCACAGATACAATTATTTATTTTTAAATTGCACATACACATACATAGGATTAATTAAATAGATTTATTATCACCACACTTATTGTTCATTAACATTATGTAATGTATGGTTTCACACTAACAATACACACATTATTTATTTCACTTGTATTGATTTTATATAAAAGGCTCTACATATAAGATGTGTCTCTCAATCTGACCATTTTCCAATTACTTAGGACCATGGTATAAACAGGTCCCATAAAATTAAAGATGTTTAAATAACATCAATGAGTCATAAATCTGGCATTATTTGACTGCTGGGTCAATTCACTAACTAAACTGTATAATTGTCTGATGAATGTAACTATATTGTTGTAGATAGACATAAGTGTATTTAATTAATAACGTGCATATAATCATGTGTATATAATTAATTATTTTGTAGACACTAGATTAAGCATTAATATTGGTGTTATAATTTGTATTAGCAATTGTTAAAAAACCATCATTGTGGATTGCATAAATGTATTGTACTCCATATACATATGTCCTTGGATAGTGTGCCTTGTTTACACTGACACCCGATTGACATCCATGTACTAATTGTCTATGTACTTTGATTTCCCTTTTATAAGGTTAATTAAGTAACCATATAGGATTTAGTAAATTGAGTCCAGTGTAAACCAAACACACATACCAGACGACATTGGTATATGTAAATTGCTAATACATTATTCTATTGCAAAATATCCTGTATATCATTCATTCTGGGGAAACATTCATCCCTGTGTAGTATTATGTTGATCTAATCACTATCTGGCACTAACAACAGTGTTAGGTCCATTATCTAAGGACTTGTTACACTGTGGATCATTAACCTGGGAGTTCCATCAGCCAATTAGAATTTCAAGGGGTATAAGGAAGCTAACCCTTGTAGCAACCATTCCCTGACGAAGAGACACGTGACGAGGTGTTTCGAAACGCGTAGGAAGGTTTGTGGGCATCCAGGGACACCGTAGCTGTACCAATCGCGGCTGTGACGTCAGCGGAGGAGACGTTTGCAATTCATCGGCTGCGTGTGAAGACCACGAGTATACCAGGAAATTCCCCCGCACGCATTGAGCAGACGTCAGGCACCCTGCAGCAGACGGCAACCCCTGGCAAAAGACCCCGTACCATTGCACATGTCCTACTCAAGGACGGTGAGTAGGATTCCAGTTTTTACTCTGGCGGAGCAGCAAGGCTTTTTTCAGCACAAGCGCTGGGAAGCCATACATCTTGTTTTATTAACAGAAGATCATCTACTGTTTTTATCACAGTTCATGTTTTACTTCAATGTAGATACAATTGTTTTAATTAATAAATGCTCTTTCAATTAATGTCTACATTGTCTAAAGGTAATACACATTTGTGGTGTTTTTTGATTTCTCTTGTTTCCCCTCTCTGAGGCAATCCTCATAGGAACATTACTGCACAAGACTCTGTTCCATCCATTTATCCTCAGCGCCATAGGAGGTTTTTCAACACACATCTTCCCAATCTGGGTGGAAGATCCCAGATCAACCCCCAAGGCAGCTCAAGGACTATCTTCATCCAAGGACTGTATCTCAGGTTTTGTTCCCTCTGTATGTATTGTAATAATATTGCACTAGCGCTTATATACACTTAGTATTGTACCCCACACATAAATACATACACATACCTCCGCAGGTGGGCTTCCTGCCACAGGATACGGGCTGGAGACTCCTCTGCCGCGGGGCTGGACATCCTGCACCGGCGAGAGACTCCTTTCCGCGGGCGGGGAGACTCCTCTGCCGCCGGGGCTGGACACTCCCCTGCCGCCGGGCGGGTTGACTCCCCTGCCGCCGGGCGGGAGATCTCTGCCGCCGGGCGGGGAGACTCCCCTGCCGCCGGCGGGAGACTCCCTGCAGCCGGGCGGTGTGAGACTCCTCTGCCGCGGCGGGAGACACCTCTGCCGCCGGCGGGAGACTCCCCTGTCGCCGGGCGGGAGACTCCCCTGCCGCCGGGCGGGAGCTCAGACAGAGCTACACCGCTGGGCTCACTGGCGTACAGGCACTCGCGCTCAAGCCACGCCCTCCTGCTGACTGAGGGAGGGGGCCTGATTAGCCACACGGAGCAGAGCAGGAGGAGGCCGGCATTCTGCTCTGCCGCCGATCTGATTGCAGGGTGAGGGGGGAGGTGATGAGGGAGGTGGTGCAGGGGGGGATGTAAGGTGAGGGGGGTGATGTAAGGTGCAGGGGGGGTGAGTAAGGTGCAGGGGGGTTGATGTGCAGGGGGGGGATGATGGATGTGCAGGGGGGGATGTGTGATGTGCAGGGGGATGGTGATGTTGCAAGGGGATATATAAGGTGAAGGAGGGTGATGTGGAGGAGGGGTGATGTGGAGGAGGAGGGGTGATGTGGAGGAGGGGTGATGTGGAGGGGGGGGGTGCTGGCAGAGGGGTGATGTGCAAGGGGATATGTAAGGTCACACTCAGTCATAGTCACACGCTCGGTCACACGCGCGCACACTCGTCACACGCGCGCACACTCGGTCACACGCGCGCACACTCGGTCACACGCTACGCACACTCGGTCACACCGCCTGTGACACTCGTCAACACGCGCGCACTCTCAGTCACACGCGCGCCACTCCGTCACACTCCACCTCGTCACACGCGAACAATCAGTGCAAATAGCTAATACAGGGGATGTGTGCCGAGCACGCGCATTCTGTCAAATTATTTGCGTTTTGTCAATGAACTTGTATTTTGATTTTAATTAAAACATCACAAACAAATACAATTTCTGTGACAAAAGTCAAAGAAGTTTCACTTACTATGCGCGTGCACAGCACACACAGCTTTTTATGCTTTTTGCCTACAAACAGTCTGAGCAACTTAAAAAAAAAAAAAAAAAATCTCATGCAGCAGAGATCAGAGTTAAGGGATACACACCACTGAAACATACACTGCACTGAAACTTACAAAACCACAGATGGACTCTTTGCCCCAATCCCAAGAGGAGAGAGACTGCTGAAGCAGCTAAACCTTATTTGCCTATCACAAAGTGTAATATGTCATTGAAATAGGGGTTTTGCCTTCCAGCCATAGTTAGGGTTCAAGAAGTGAGTCAGCCCTTTAAAAGGGATAGTGTTTGTTGTTTTTCAAAAGTTTCGCTGAAGCAGTGAATAGAGATGGTGACCCACAAGTGGTACTGATTTTGCAAATTAAGGTTGCCACACCGCATAGAGCTACCAGTGAATGGAGTATATGCAGAAAAGTGTGAAAATTGATACAAGACGTGTGACGGCAGGGGAATTTTTAGCAAATAAATGTGAGTGTAAAATTGCCCTATAGGGAAAAAGGGATTGCTGAACTGTGTAAAAGTTTTTTCAAGCCAATTGCTGTTGTTGTAGTCACCGCCGGGGAATGAACGAAATAGCCATTGCAAAGAATGTTTTTTTTTCTGCTGTAAAGAAGTCTGCCTATATATATATCTTGGGAGCAAGACAGAACCCAAAGTGTGAGAGGTGAATGCCATACTACCCAAAGATGAGACTGAAAATTAATGACTCAGGCAGAAACCAAATTCCGTTGCTGAAGTGGAGGGAAGGCCTAGCAAGTAAATGGTGTAAAGCAAACAGAAGTTTTTACCGAGCAACCACACAGTCAGCATACCTAATGAGAGATTAAACCTAGCAGTAAATGGTGTAAAGCAAATAGACTTTTTACTCAGCAACTGCCCATCTTGTATACCTGATAAGAGAAAATGCATGCACAGAACTGCTGATATTGAAAAAAAAAATTACCCAAGAAAGAAAAGTCTACAGAGATGCCTGTGAGAGCTATGACCTATACAAGCAAAATATGCCATCTGCAGGACTACACAATTGGGGGTTCTAGCAAATACAGTGGCAACAGCTGCAATAGCGCCTCCTGAGGTCAGGAAGAAAATTACACCTGATAGCCTAAAAATGGAGGATAAGATGCAGCGTTCCTGTAATGAACCCTACCCCACGGAAGAGTGGCCCTCCAGTCCAATAAGAGGAAGACATCTCTTACGGGGAACCCGAACCGAGTCACACCCACAAAATACCCCAAGAATGGGGGGGTGCCTGAACTCGGCACGAACAGAAAAGACCGCTCCCTTGATGATGAATATGATCAGCAGGAGACAGAGCGGGAGCAGCAGATCACCCAATATTTCTGTCAGCTAAAGCAACTGCAAGAAAGACTGGCATATATAATGGAAGTGCTAAAGTATCAAATAGAAGGAGACCCCAGTATTCCGGATGGACGGAGTCATCCAACAAAAAAAGGGAAAAGAAAACGGTTCTTCACTTACCGTGGAAGGAACAGACACGTCCGCAAATCCTGTGGAGAAAAAGGGGGACGAGTTGCCCTGCAGCCTAGAGAAAATGGAGAATTTATCCCGCGGTTAACCGAATATCCAGAGGGCCCAAGGCAGAAGTCGTGTACCCCAAAGATGGTCTGTCCGTTGTGCCAACAGTGAGGAACCCTCAACCAACCATCCCAGTGAAATGGAGCCGGAACCAGTGAGTGACGATCCCTTGACCAGCCCCTGAAGATGCCCTGAAAAATGCCAGGCATGACTGTGTATATGCTCCGTGAACAATTGAAACAAAGGAAGATGGTTACACAGAGCTACAGAAAAATAACGTGAGGCTACAAAAAGATGTGCTCACATTTACTCTTTAGCCAGACAGAATTGGACGATCTCAAGACTGAGCTAGATACTGCAAAGGCTACTATTTCTGCCATGGTTGAAAAGAGAGCCAATCTGATAAAATGGTGGCTACGCTAAAGCGGAAGTATGAGAGGCACTGAAGTAGATGACAGTCTTCCCGCAAGAGGTTCACACTCTTTGCATAGAGCTGAATGCCTCACACCAGTGAGGTTAACAGTGTCCGGATGAGGTGGACGTATCTCAGAAAGAGGTTCAGACACTCCGCCCAGAGCAATGGATGCCTCACATCATGAGACCAACAGCTGCCGCCACAGACCTGAAGTTTCCAGAAAGGAACTACACAGTCTCACTGAGGAGCTGGACATTGCTAAAGAAACTACTGTCAATCTTATACAGATCTCAAAGTCTCTCAGAAGAGCTTCAGACCCTAAAACCTAGAGAAGGAAGTCTCACACCAGGAGATTGTAATTCTCAAAGCAGATGTGCGTAAATGAAGGAGGACTGCAAAGAGGTCCTGAAGAATACAGGACTGAAAAAGGAGAAAATTCAAGATTAAAAAGAGAAAACTTAAAACTGAAAGAAGAAAATTTTCAGTTGACAGAAGAAGTCCAGGAAAAGTTTTGAAGCGTAGCATCCGACTGCAGAACCAACTGCAAGGCTGCGTACACACCTCCAGTATCTGAGAGAAGAAACACAACGCTGCAGGAAGAAAGCTGCAGGCTGCAAAGATGGTACAAGCGCTACAATAACATCTGAATACCCAGTACGTCACCACAAAGCAGTATGAGGAGCTAAAGGCCACGCTGCATATCATCAGAGCATCATTGGAGGCGGAGCTTCGATACCAGGTGACTCTGTATGGAGGGAGGGAGCATGTGAAGGCTCAAACTGGAGCAAAATCTGGACGACAGGAGAGATTGTTCCATTCCCTTGAGTCAGTACACCAAGGAGAAAACAGACACAGCGGCAACCTTGACGACAAAAATTACAGAGCTCCAGAATATGAAGGAGACACTGATACAGACTCAGAAAGCAAAGTGCGCAGATAAATTCCCTGAGAAGAAGACTTGCAAGACGCACTCAAAAACAGGGATCTTCTCGCGGATGAGATTACAGTCCTACAAGGACAAGTATTGACCCCTCAGCATCAGTATCCACCGGCCACAAAAACCTATGAGACAAGGGTACAGTGAGAGCTGGGAATACCGCTCGTCTGAAAGACAAGGTTGCAAAATTTGAAACCACCTAAACAAGCCACTAGCAAAACCTTCACCACCCAACAGCAACAAAAGAAGGTACACGTGATGAATCAAAACCAGAAGAATCCTTAGCTGATGAAGGAAAAGATGGGACATTCTTGGAAGTGGTGTGGAAATGCAACTTAATCTAAAGAAGGCTGAACTAGCAACCCCATTGAGTGGGGAAAAGGGCAGAGAGACAGCTTCAAAAGCAGAAACTCAAAGGGCTGTTTTTAAACGCTCTGCTCAACTGCTGCTATAACAGTCTGCCTCAATAGACAAACACCCGACGCGAGGGAAATCTCATGACCGCACACGTAGAAAAAACTATACTTGAAATAGTCCTCCCCTAGCTACTGAGGGTGGTGCTGATCTCAAACACTTTCAGGAGGAGACACGAATAAACTGGGAAAGGGCTCCATACCCAGCAGGACTGAGGATTCTCTTCCTCCATCCACTCTCATTCAAGTCACAGAGAATATCTAGAATGAAGTGGAAGGATGGGCTTTGGCCATGGCAAGCCGAGCTTCCCACAAACAGGGGAGGTATGTACAGAGGAGTAATCCCTGTTCAAGTATGTGCTTTTAATCTAGCAGTGTGTGTGGTGTAACTGCTGGTAGTCCATTAATAAACCCCACCTGCCTGATTTAGATTGCTTACAAAAGCATGTCTGTTGAGACAGGAAGTGGCCCTTAGCTCATACCTGAGCTGAACTTGGGGAGAGAGCAGAAATTGTCTTTGACTCTCACATCGTCTTGAGCCCTGTCCAGAAGAACAGACAGAGCTGCTTACAAGACACAGGGAAAACTTCTAAACCTGAATGCTGACACACCCTGAGGGAGGGAGCTGAACAAGGAACAAGAGAGATTTTCCCTCCAAGGAACAGATAAGACTTTCATTCTTAAGAGACTTCTTATATCTGCTTATTCATGCTAATGTTTTGGGGCTGGGAGACATGCTTAACTAAGGGAGTTGTGTAATTGCAATGGTGTGTTCACAAGGAATACTCCCAGGTGAATAGAAGCTTTGTCCTCCCCCCTGTGTTTGGATGTTTTCCTGATGAAAAGGAAAAGGCACAATAAAGCCTTGTTATAATTTCACGTACACAAGTCTCCAATTGTGTACCTCTGTGTGAACGTCCGTCTACAGGCCCATATAGACATAATAGGTGTATTACATTTTATTTATTTCTAGGTATCACATACTATATCATATATTCGATTTTATATTATTTCTATAATATCACACACTATATATAAGGTTTATGGTGTATATTATATATACATTTTATATGTACACGAATATAGTTATAGGGGATTGTGGCCCCCGTCAGTTTGAGTTCTTTCGTCCTGCTCCCTCTGTTCATGATGTTTTATAACAACTAATTCTAAAAAAAAAAAATCCTAGTTATATTCAATCTTAATTATGTTTGTTAGATCTCATTTTGGGATCTAATCAATATGTGCTTAGATTGTCACTTATCCTAAAATTGATCGATAGCTTAAAATATGGTTCTTGTATATATACTGTTTTGTACTACATCATTTAATTTTATATTTACAATGAGTAAGGTTTAGAATGGCTAACCTTAACCATAATGTACTGTGTATTTGTTATCCGGTACTGCCCCGAAGACCAGACCCGTCCCTTCTACTGAGGTGAGGAACGTATATGGACACGCACCCGCAGCAAGAGGAGCGTTGTCCGGAGTGTGGTGATTTTGGCGTTGCCAGGCCAGGTGACGTTTAGCTAGCGATACTTGCCGGTACGTTGTTAGAAGTGCCGTCGTCGTTGTCGTTTAGCCAAGGTCAGGGATAGGAGAATTCCGGAAGGCGTGTTGTCCAAGCAGGGGGTGTCGAGAGCCAGAGAAAGACGTCCGCCAAGCCAAAGTCGTAACCTGAGTGAAGAGAGAGAAAGCAGAATAGTGATCCAGTGGAAACTATGTCGACAATGAGTAAGAGAAGGACAGGCATTATAAGGTGTGGCTGGCCAATCAAGGTGGGGGGCAGGCCTGGGTGCTACCTCTCTTTCTTCTCGGCTATTCTCGTGAGCCTCCTGGATAGGTCCCCTTGATTGGCAGCAGGTGGGACTCTTTCTTGGTAGGAGGTCCTCTTAGTGGCTGGGTGCCACTGCAAGAGCAGTGAAATTAACTTCACCGGCGCACGTGTTCAGTCCGCGGCTGGGGAACATGGCGGCCGTATGAGGAATGACAGACCCGCGGGCATCCGAGGACGCAGAGCACGGGGGAATCCCAGGACCGCCGAAGATGAGTGACGCCAGCGAGAGGCCGCGCGCCACGGGTAGCGGGAGTACCGCAGGAGAAGGGGACCCAGGGCGTGGATGCCGCGATCCCTGAATCCTCACAGTACCCCCCCCCTTCACGGATCAGTCCTCGGACGATCCTTCCATGGTTTTGATGGAACTTCTTTCGAAAGCGTTTGAGGAGTCCTGGAGCATGAATATCTTTCAGGGGTAACCCATTACCTCTCTTCGGGTCCAAAACCTCTCCAGTGGACCAAGAAGTGGGCTTTACCCTCTTGAAAACGGAATCAGTAGAGCCTGTATTTCATACTCTTCGTTCCCTGTACCATCACAGGATCTGGTTTAGAAGTGTGATCCGGAAAGAGGCTATGGAGTAAAGGTTTGAGAAGTGAGGTGTGAAAGACATTCGGAATTCTCATGCTTTGAGGAAGACTGCTCCAAAATGGAAAAGGGACCAGGAACCTAGGAGCCACATTTGAGGGAAGGCGTTTTGAGAAGCGGATGTTCTTGGATGATAGCCCAAACCTTGTCCCCGGGTTTGTATTACGTTGTGTGCCGACGACGGTGACGATCAGCCTGATTTTTAGATGTCAAGGATGCTTTTGTAATGCAGATTGTATCTGGACCAGAGTCTTGTAGGAGAGCAATGATGTTCGTCACGCTGCTTGGTACCCCCAGAGGATTCTTTGGTAATAGGTGGCGAGCCAGATGGAATCCCGTAGTTGATAAAGAAGGGGGTCTCGTGAGTGGACTCATTCCTGGAAGAATTGAATGCTATCAGCCCAGATAAGTAATTCTGCCCAGTCCATCCTGAGAATTGAGACGAGAGCCACCTTAAGTATTTCTCGAGGGATTGATTAACCCTCTCCGTATCTGTCCGTTGGATTGAGGGTGATATTCAGAAGAAAAGGAAGACGAGATACCTAGTCTCTTGGTGAAATTTCTCCAGAACTTGGAGACGAACTGGGAACCCCGATCGGACACGATGGATGTGGGAATCCCATGGATCCGGAAAATCTTTGGAAAAAATATCCGCACAGGCGGGTGAGGAGGGTCATCCTTTGAAGGATAAAGTGTGCCATCTTGGAAAACACCGTATCCTACCACAAGAATGGTATTCATGCCCATTCGACCTAGGCAACTCCACAATATAAATCCATCGAAATGTGGGACCAGGGACGCTCCGGAATAGTAGGTAAGGTAAGAGAAGACCCTGAGAGTTTCTGACAGGAATCTTGTTACGCGCACATATAGGACAGGACGTGTAAATTCCAGAATGGTTTTACCATTTGGGCACCCAAAAGGTATCGAGGGATGAGGTCCAGGTTTTCTTGAATCCAGGATGCCCTGCCGCCAGCAGGGCGGCGTGTCCCCAGTCCAGTATTTCAGGGATAAATTTTGGGTTCCACATACAAAGAGTCTTTAGGAACCACAAGACCGGGCGGAGGTTCTCCTTGATGACTTGATGTCCTCTCAAGATTCTTGAATGCCACAGCTGCTAAGATTCTTTGTTTAGGGAGATGACTCAGTGGATTTCTCTGATCTCTCTTCAGAAGAGTATTGCCGGGAGAGAGGCATCGCCCTTGACGTTCTTAGTGCCGAAAATGTATGAGAGAACAAATTGAATCTAGAAAAATAAATACCAGCGAGCTTGGCGAGGACCTAAGCGACGGGCATTCTCAAGGTACAATAAGTTTTTATGGTCCTAAGAATGGTGAATGGCTCTTTTGACCCCTCCCAGAAGATGTTCATTCTTGAGAGCCTCTGACGGCAAAAGTTCCCTATTGCCCACGTCATAATGTCCTCTCTGCCGATGAAAATCTTTTGGAGAAAAACCCGCAAGAGATGTGAAGTTTATCCTCGGGAAGAAATTTTCTGAGACAGAACCGCTCCAGCCCCCCACAATCCGATAGCGTAACACCTCTAGGGTGAATGGGAAATTGTTTTGGGTGTCGAAGGATGGAGCAGAGACAAAAAGCTTGTTTCAAGCGTTTCGAATGCCGTGAGTGCCTAGGAGACAAAGATGAAGGATCTGCACCTTTTTGGGTAGTGCTGTGATAGGAGACGACAATGGTAGAAATGTATGGATAACTTCCGGTAATAGTTAGAACAAACCTAAAAACCGTTGAATAGATTTGAGGGAATTGGGTTGCGGCCAATCACGAAGGCCCTTTCAGTTTCTCTGGGTCATGGCCAACACCTCTGTTGGAGATGATTGTATCCGAGAAAGCAGTGGTGGACTGATGAAAACTGCAGTTCTCCATTTTTAGCAAACACCGCGTTCTCTCGGAGGGTGACAGTTAGAAACTTCGTGTGGATGATATGATCCTTATATTTTGAGAAAAAATGAGGATATCATCCAGTTAAACACATGAAACAGCGATTGAGAACGTCCCGAAAAATGTCATTGAAAGTCCGAAAAACTGCCGCCGTGCGTTGACACAACCCGAAGGCAGATCACTAGATAGCTATTCGTAGTGTCCACTACGGGTGTTTAGGAGCAGTCTTCCATTCATCTGCCCCGCACGGATGCGGATGAGGTTGTATATGCCCCCGAAGGTTCCGTTTGGAAGAGGTTGGCCCCCTGAAGTCTATCAAAGGAGTTCAGGAGATTGAGTGGGAGTGGTAACGATTCTTCACCGTAAATGGTACAGACCCCGGTAATCAATGCAATATGGTCTGCCAGAGTACCATCCTTCTTTTTGACCAAGAAGAATCGTGGAGCCCTCCTGGCTTAGGTCCCCTTGCTTGGCAGGCAGGTGAGGACTCTTGCTTGGTAGGCGGCGTAATAATATTGCACTAGCGCTTATATACACTTAGTATTGTACCCCACACATAAATACATACACATACCTCCGCAGGTGGGCTTCCTGCCACAGGATACACGGGCTGGAGACTCCTCTGCCGCGGGGCTGGACACTCCTCTGCCACCGGGCGAGAGACTCCTCTTCCGCCGGGCGGGAGACTCCTCTGCCGCGGGGCTGGACACTCCCCTGCCGCCGGGCGGGTGACTCCCCTGCCGCCGGGCGGGAGACTCCTCTGCCGCCGGGCGGGAGACTCCCCTGCCGCCGGGCGGGAGACTCCCCTGCCGCCGGGCGGGAGACTCCTCTGCCGCCGGGCGGGAGACACCTCTGCCGCCGGGCGGGAGACTCCCCTGTCGCCGGGCGGGAGACTCCCCTGCCGCCGGGCGGGAGACTCAGACAGAGCTACCCCCGCTGGGCTCACTGGCGTACAGGCACTCGCGCTCAAGCCACGCCCTCCTGCTGACTGAGGGAGCGGGGCCTGATTAGCCACACGGAGCAGAGCAGGAGGAGGCCGGCATTCTGCTCTGCCGCCGTGATCTGATTTGCAGGGGTGAGGGGAGGTGATGTGAGGTGAGGTGGTGCAGGGGGGGATGTAAGGTGCAGGGGGGGTGATGTAGGTGCAGGGGGGTGATGTGCAGGGGGGGGATTGTGATGTGCAGGGGGGGATGTGTGATGTGCAGGGGGGATGTGTGATGTGCAAGGGGATATATAAGGTGAAGGAGGGTGATGTGGAGGAGGGGTGATGTGGAGGAGGGGTGATGTGGAGGAGGGGTGATGTGGAGGGGGGGGTGCTGTGCAGGAGGGGTGATGTGCAAGGGGATATGTAAGGTCACACTCAGTCATAGTCACACGCTCGGTCACACGCGCGCACACTCGGTCACACGCGCGCACACTCGGTCACACGCGCGCACACTCGGTCACACGCACGCACACTCGGTCACACGCGTGCACACTCGGTCACACGCGCGCACTCTCAGTCACACGCGCGCACACTCCGTCACACGCGCACACTCCGTCACACGCGAACAATCAGTGCAAATAGCTAATACAGGGGATGTGTGCCGAGCACGCGCATTCTGTCAAATTTATTTGCGTTTTGTCAATGAACTTGTATTTTGATTTTAATTAAAACATCACCAATACAAATACAATTTCTGTGACAAAAGTCAAAGAAGTTTCACTTACTATGCGCGTGCACAGCACACACAGCTTTTTTTATGCTTTTTGCCTACAAACAGTCTGAGCAACTTAAAAAAAAAAAAAAAAAATCTCATGCAGCAGAGATCAGAGTTAAAGGGATACACACCACTGAAACATACACTGCACTGAAACTTACAAAACCACAGATGGACTCTTTGCCCCAATCCCAAGAGGAGAGAGACTGCTGAAGCAGCTAAACCTTATTTGCCTATCACAAAGTGTAATATGGTCATTGAAATAGGGGTTTTGCCTTCCAGCCATAGTTAGGGTTCAAGAAGTGAGTCAGCCCTTTAAAAGGGATAGGTGTTTGTTGTTTTCAAAAGTTTCGCTGAAGCAGTGAATAGAGATGGTGACCCACAAGTGGTACTGATTTTGCAAATTAAGGTTGCCACACCGCATAGAGCTACCAGCTGTGAATGGAGTATATGCAGAAAAGTGTGAAAATTGATACAAGACTGTGCTGAAGCAGGGGAATTTTTAGCAAATAAATGCTGAGTGTAAAATTGCCCTATAGGGGAAAAAGGGATTGCTGAACTGTGTAAAAGTTTTTTCAAAGCCAATTGCTGATTGTTGAGTCACCCTGCCGGGAATGAACGAAATAGTCCATTGCAAAGAATGTTTTTTTTTCTGCATGTAAAGAAGTCTGCCTATATATATATCTTGGGAGCAAGACAGATACCCAAAGTGTGAAGTGTGAATGCCATACTACCCAAAGATGAGACTGAAAATTACTGAACTCAGGCAGAAAACCAAATTCCGTTGCTGAAGTGGAGGGAAGGCCCTAGCAAGTAAATGGTGTAAAGCAAACAGAAGTTTTTACCGAGCAACCACACAGTCAGCATACCTAATGAGAGATTAAACCTAGCAAGTAAATGGTGTAAAGCAAATAGACATTTTTACCTAGCAACTGCACATCTTGTATACCTGATAAGAGAAAATGCATGCACAGAACTGCTGATATTGAAAAAAAAAATTACCCAAGAAAGAAAAGTCTACAGAGATGCCTGTGAGAGCTATGACCTATACAAGCAAAATATGCCATCTGCAGGACTACCACAATTGGGGGTTCTAGCAAATACAGTGGCAACAGCTGCAATAGCGCCTCCTGAGGTCAGGAAGAAAATTACACCTGATAGCCTAAAAATGGAGGATAAGATGCAGCGTTCCTGTAATGAACCCTACCCCACGGAAGAGTGGCCCTTCCAGTCCAATAAAGAGGAAGACATCTCTTACGGGGAACCCGAACCGAGTCACACCCACAAAATACCCCAAGAATGGTGGGGGTGCCTGAACTCGGCACGAACAGAAAAGACCGCTCCCTTTGATGATGAATATGATCAGCAGGAGACAGAGCGGGAGCAGCAGATCACCCAATATTTCTGTCAGCTAAAGCAACTGCAAGAAAAGACTGGCATATATAATGAAGCTGCTAAAGTATCAAATAAAGAAGGAGACCCCAGTATTCCGGATGGGACGGAGTCATCCAAAACAAAAAAGCGGAAAAAGAAAACGGTTCTTCACTTACCGTGGAAGGAACAGACACGTCCGCAAATCCTGTGGAGAAAAAGGGGGACCGAGTTGCCCTGCAGCCTAGAGAAAATGGAGAATTTATCCCGCGGTTAACCGAATATCCAGAGGGCCCAAGGCAGAAGTCGTGTACCCCAAAGATGTGTCTGTCCGGTGCCAACAGTGAGGAACCCTCAACCAACCATCCCAGTGAAATGGAGCCGGAACCAGTGAGTGACGATCCCTTGACCAGCCCTGAAGATGCCCTGAAAAATGCCAGGCATGACTGTGATATGCTCCGTGAACAATTGAAACAAAAGGAAGATGGTTACACAGAGCTACAGAAAAATAACGTGAGGCTACAAAAAGATGTGCTCACAATTTACTCTTTAGCCAGGACAGAATTGGACGATCTCAAGACTGAGCTAGATACTGCAAAGGCTACTATTTCTGCCATGGTTGAAAAGCAGAGCCAATCTGATAAAATGGTGGCTACGCTAAAGCGGAAGTATGAGGAGGCACTGAAGTAGATGACAGTCTTCCAGCAAGAGGTTCACACTCTTTGCATAGAGCTGAATGCCTCACACCAGGAGGTTAACAGTGTCCGGATAGAGGTGGACGTATCTCAGAAAGAGGTTCAGACACTCCGCAGAGCAATGGATGCCTCACATCATGAGACCAACAGCTGCCGCACAGACCTGGAAGTTTCCAGAAAGGAACTACACAGTCTCACTGAGGAGCTGGACATTGCTAAAGAAACTACTGTCAATCTTGATACAGATCTCAAAGTCTCTCAGAAGGAGCTTCAGACCCTAAACCTAGAGAAGGAAGTCTCACACCAGGAGATTGTAATTCTCAAAGCAGATGTGCGTAAATGGAAGGAGGACTGCAAAGAGGTCCTGAAGAATACAGAGACTGAAAAAGGAGAAAATTCAAGATTAAAAAGAGAAAACTTAAAACTGAAAGAAGAAAATTTTCAGTTGACAGAAGAAGTCAAGGAAAAGTTTGAAGCAGAGCACCGACTGCAGAACCAACTGCAAGGCTGCGTACACACCTCCAGTATGCTGAGGAGAAACAGCAAACGCTGCAGGAAGAAAAGCTGCAGGCTGCTAAAGAGGTACAAGCGCTACAGGAACATCTGAATACCCAGTACGTCACCACAAAGCAGTATGAGGAGCTAAAGGCCACGCTGCATATCATCAGAGCATCATTGGAGGCGGAGCTTCGATACCAGGTGACTCTGTATGAGAGGGAGCATGTGAAGGCTCAGAAACTGGAGCAAGATCTGGCGAGACAGAGAGATTGTTCCATTCCCTTGAGTCAGTACACCAAGGAGAAAACAGACACAGCGGCAACCTTGACGACAAAAATTACAGAGCTCCAGAATATGAAGGAGACACTGATACAGACTCAGAGAAAGCAAAGTGCGCAGATAAATTCCCTGAGAAGAGACTTGCAAGACGCACTCAAAAAACAGGGATCTCTCGCGGATGAGATTACAGTCCTACAAGGACAAGTATTGACCCTGACTAAGCATCAGTATCCCACGGCCACAAAAACCTATGAAGACAAGGGTACAGTGAGAGCTGGGAATACCGCTCGTCTGAAAGACAAGGTTGCAAAATTTGAACCACCTAAACAAGCACTAGCAAAACCTTCAGCCACCCAACAGGCAACAAAAGAAGGTACACGTGATGAATCAAAACCAGAAGAATCCTTAGCTGATGAAGCTGAAAAGATGGGACATTCTCTGGAAGTGGTGTGGAAATGCAACTTAATCTCAAAGAGGCTGAACTAGCAACCCCATTGAGTGGGAAAAGGGCAGAGAGACAGCTTCAAAAGCAGAAAACTCAAAGGGCTGTTTTTAAACGCTCTGCAACTGCTGCTATACAGTCTGCCTACAATAAGACAAACACCCGACGCGAGGGAAATCTCATGACCGCACACGTAGAAAAAAACTATACTTGGAAATAGTCCTCCCCTAGCTACTGAGGGGTGCTGATCTCAAACACTTTCAGGAGGAGACACGAATAAACTGGAGAAAGGGCTCCAATCCCAGCAGGACTGAGGATTCTCTTCCTCCATCCACTCTCATTCAAGTCACAGAGAATATCTAGAATGAGAGTGGAAGGATGGGCTTTGGCCATGGCAAGCCCGAGCTTCCCACAAACAGGGGAGGTATGTAACAGAGGAGTAATCCCTGTTCAAGTAATGTGCTTTTAATCTAGCAGTGTGGTGGTTAACTGCTGGTAGTCAATTAATAAACCCCACCTGCCTGATTTAGATTGCTTACAAAAGCATGTCTGTTGAGACAGGAAGTGGCTCCTTAGCTCATACCTGAGCTGAACTTGGGGGAGAGAGCAGAAATTGTCTTTGACTCTCACATCAGTCTTGAGCCCTGCCAGAAGAAACAGCAGAGCTGCTTACAAGACACAGGGAAAACTTCTAAACCTGAATGCTGACACACCCTGAGGGAAGGGAGCTGAACAAGGAACAGAGGAGATTTTCCCTCCAAGGAACAGATAAGACTTTCATTCTTAAGAGACTTCTTATATCTGCTTATTTCATGCTATATGTTTTGGGGCTGGGAGACATGCTTAACTAAGGGAGTTGTGTAATTGCATGGTGTTTCACAAGGAATACTCCCAGGTGAATAGAAGCTTTGTCCTCCCCCCTGTGTTTGGATGGTTTCCTGATGAAAAGGAAAAGGCACAATAAAGCCTTGTTATAATTTCACCGTACAAAAGTCTCCAATTGTGTACCTCTGTGAACGTCCGTCTACAGGCCCATATAGACATAATAGGTGTATTACATTTTATTTATTTCTAGGTATCACATACTATATATCATAATTATTCGATTTTATATTATTTCTATAATATCACACACTATATATAAGGTTTATGGTGTAATTTTATATATACATTTGTATATGTACACGAATAAAGTTATAGGGGATTGTGGCCCCCGTCAGTCTTGAGGTTCTTTCTGTCCTTGTCCTTGCTCCTCTGGTTCATGATGTTTATTAACAACTAATTCTAAAAAAAAAATCCTAGGTTTATTCAATCTTAATTATGTTTGTATAATATCTCATTTTGGGATCTAATCAATATGTGCTAGATTGTCACTTATCCTATAAATTGATCTATAGCTTAAAATATGGTTCTTTTGTATATATACTGTTTTGTACTACATCATTTAATTTTATATTTACAATGAGTAAGGTTTAGAATGCTAACTTAACCCATATATGTACTGTGTATTTGTTACGCCGGTACTGCCCGCAGACCAGACCCGTCCCTTCTACTGAGGTGAGGAACGTATATGGACACGCACCCGCAGCAAGAGGAGCGTGTCCGGAGTGTGGTGATTTTGGCGTTGCCAGGCCAGGTGACGTTTAGCTAGCAATACTTGCCGGTACCGGTGTAGAAGTGCCGTCGTCGTTGTCGTTTTAGCCAAGGTCAGGGATAGGAGAATTCCGGAAGGTCGTTGTCCAAGCAGGGGGTCGAGAGCCAGAGAAAGACGTCCGCCAAGCCAAGTCGTAACCTGAGTGAATGAGAGAGAATGCCAGAATAGTGATCCTAGTGGAAACTATGTCGAGCAATGAGTAAGAGGAAGGACAGGCATTATAAAGTGTGGCTGGCCAATCAGAGGTGGGGGCAGGCCTGGAGGACTGCGTGGAGCCATCCTGGGAGGGGAGAGGTGATGGGGGGTGGGTGAGAGGGGGGGTGAGAGGGGGTGAGGAGAGGAAGGAAGGAGAGAAGGGGGGAGTAAGAGGGGGGAGGAGAGGGAGGAAGGAGAGAAGGGGGGTGGGGGGGAGTAGAGGGAGGAAGGAGAGAAGGGAAAGGGGGTGGGGGGAGGGGAAAGAGAGAGGGGGATTGAAGGGCCAAAGTAACCACATATATACTGGGACCTAAACCCCGTCGTTCTTGAATAATCCCCCTATAGGCTTTATGGTAATCATCCCTTAGGTTATAACTAAATGTACATAAATACAGAGTTATTCCAACCTATACTTGTTGTGACTTTATTGGTAATATTCTTAGATAGTGACATATTAGGTTTTATATTGGTCAACATATAACACACAGCATAGTAGTTAAAACCAGAGTCAGAACATGAAACACAGACAGAGCTCAGTGCACATCCAGTGAAACTTTACACGGTACAGTGCCTAAATATATATGTATAGATACAGGTAAACCCCGTTATAACGCGACCCGTTATAACGCGGTTTTCACGTGGCTCCCGTTTAAAAATAAAAAAAACAACACTGCACACTCTCACTGCACACACTGCACACACTCTCACTGCACACACTCTCACTGCACACACTCTCACTGCACACACTGCATACACTGCACACACACTGCTCACAGCACACTGCACACACTCCCAGCACACACTCCCAGCACTCACTCTACACTGCACACACTCTACACTGCACGCACACACTCTACACTGCACGCACACACTCCCACTGCACGCACACACTCCCACTGCAAACAGTCACACTCCCACTGCACACAGTCACACTTCAACTGCACACAGTCACACTCACACTGCACACTCACACTGCACACTCCCCCACTGCACACCCTCCCACTGCACACCCTCCCACTGCACACACCAGACACTCGTAGCACTCACTGCACACACACTCACTGCACACACACTCACTGCACACACACTCACTGCACACACACTCACTGCACACACACTCACTGCACACCAGTTCATAGTTTAGCTTAGCTGCTATATCATATTGTTATCATCTATATCCATTGGTCAGTATAGCCCTATATCCAATCTTGTCTGACACAGCTTTTCCAAATTTCAATCAGTTACACTAAGGCGCTACTCCTTGACACCACATCATATCAGACTCTCACTGAGGACCCCTCTGAGGTTTATCAGTCGGAACTCCGGGATCTCCTCCAGGGTGCTTTCTCTGAGGGGATTATCTCAAAACTAGAACACAGGTTTTTATATATCAAACACCCTAGAACCCCTATTTTCTATCACATTCCCAAATTTCACAAAGATATAGTTAAACCACCTGGGAGGCCTATTGTGTCGGGGATTGGCTCAATGACGTCTAACGTGTCCCAATATGTGGATTATTACTTACAGTCCTATGTCACCAAATTGCGCTCATACATACGGGACACGTTGCATGTCATCGACTCAGTCTCTGACATTAAGTGGAAGGATACCTATCACTGGGTTACTTGTGACGTATCTTCACTTTACACTTGTATTGAGCACTCAAAAGGTATCCAGGCAATTAGTCACTTTTTACCATTAGACCCCAACTTGCACTCTTCACAAAGGTTATTTCTATTAGCATGCATCAAATTTATGTTGAATCGCAATTATTTCTTATTTGGAAACACATATTATTTGCAAACATGTGGAACGGCCATGGGGGCCAAATTTGCTCCCAGCTATGCTAACCTCTACATGGGACTGTGGGAGAGTACCCATGTGTGGGGGGATGCTGTGCTGGGGGCGGGTTTGGTTTTCTATGGGCGCTTCATAGATGATATTCTTATTATTTGGGATGGTGAGAGGGGTACCCTGGAGGCGATTCTGGAGTCCTTCAATGATAACAAGATGGGGTTGAAATTCACCTATAACATACACCCAGATACCATAGTATTTCTAGATCTGGAGTTATTTGTGGGTCCTCAAAATGTTATTCATACTAGAACACACTTCAAAACTGTGGCTGCGAACAGCTACCTACAATATGGTAGCAATCATTACAAAAAATGGTTAGATAATGTGCCAAAGAGTCAGTTTTACAGATTAAGACGCAACTGTTCAATGGACAGAGACTTCAATACCCAGGGTAACAATCTTTCACTTAAGTTTCAGGAAAAAATGTTACGATATGGCAATAGTCAACAAATCATTTTCAGACGCTAGTTTATTGGATCGAGCATTTCTGTTGGAAAAGTCTAAAAGCAAAACAAAAATCAAAAATGAGGTTACATCTAAAGGATCAGTGCCTACATTTATTACACAGTTTAATCAGTCTGCCAAACAAATTAAAAAAGTAATTAATGATCATTGGAATATTCTGATCAGCGATCCTGAAATTGGTCACCTTTTGCCAAAACATGCTCCTGTTATCTTTAGGAAAGCAAGGAGTATTAAAACAATGATTGCACCGAGCAAATTAAAAACATCAAAGGTAGTCAATAATGTAAGAGTGGATGGTTCTGTTTCTATCAAGGTTAAGGGGAACTTTGGATGTGGGAGAGGCAGATGTTTAACGTGCAAACACTTGATTAAAACCAACAAATTTAAATCTTATTCCAATGGCACCTCACATGATATAGCAGAATACATTAATTGTCTTAGTGAATATGTTATATATCTAATATCTTGTGAGTGCGGTCTACAATATGTAGGCCGCACATCAAGAGCCCTAAGCACGAGGTTTCTAGAGCACCGAAGAAACATAATAAATGGGTGCCTAACACACAACCTCTCCCGCCATTACTGTAACGAACATTCAAAAGATCCTAGGTCCCTACAAGTTATGGGCATCGAATATATCCCTCCTACCTTTATGGGTGGGGACCGCTTCAAGAGATTGTGTATGAGGGAGACCTATTGGATGTATATTTTGGATACGCTGCACCCAAGGGGACACAATGACCACATTGACACTAGCACTATAGTGTGATCACTCAAGGCGGGTGATCCTTCGGAGGTCTGGTTTGAGTGCTTTATAGCACTCCCTCTGAACTATGGTGACATGTCAGGTCTTTAAATGTATATCCCACACAATCTCTGGAAGCTATGTTATACACGATCCCAATATGGGTTTTATTAGTCTCTATATTGCATCGAACTGCAGATGTGTCTGTTCAAGTCCGTGGCTGGTCTCATTCTATTATTAACAGTATTTGCACCACACTCACATTTTTATTAGAGTCACTTTAGTCATTTCTTTATACATAGCTTTATTCACACTATCACCATACATACTTACCAACACATACTTATATATTAGTTTCAATTCATATATACTTGTAGTACACATCTTATTTATTCATCGTGTTGGTTATTCTTCTATCCTTGCCAAACAACAACTTTTGCTGTACCTCTGATTCCAGTTGTAATCTATGATATTATGTACTAGTTATGGACCCACAACAGGTATATAGTTGTTACCTTACTCGGGTGGATCTAGTGTGCATCAAAGTATTGCTGATTAATGTTGTTAAGGGTTAATAGGGTAGTTAACATTTATTGTTATCAGTTACTCCAATTCTTGATACTTCCTTTTTTACATATTAATTGAATGCATCTAATTCACTTTTGAATTTAAATATATCTATTAGTCTATATAATTATATATTTATTTGTATACTGTCCTAAAAGTTATATTAATTGAAATACAAAATCAACATATATTTATATATAATTAATATGAGCTACAACCTATTTCTCCGCAAACTCAGTGGTGTCCTCATAACCCTTCCATTGCAACCATTGCAACATGAAAACTTGAATTCATGGAATGGGTTAATACATACAATTAATGTTCTAATTAACTTTGTAATTGTGTATGCAAATTCACCTTGCTATAAATATCGTGAGGTCACAACCAATGGGTATCCCCTGATGAAGTCATATCACATGACGAAACGCGTAGGGCGTGGCTAATGCAGAGCAGGCACCTTCCCACCAAGAAAGACTGATGCAAGTTGGGAGCGGCTAAGCCAAACAGAGGAGCGGATACATCCTTGTTTCCCCTGGTGGTGCGGTGACCAAAGGCAGGCGGACGAGGACTCTGTTTCCCGGCGGGGCTTCCTTTTGCGGGGCACCAGACCGGGTGGACGTCATTTCCGGTGAAGGAGACCATGCCGTGCCGGCGCCATGTGTATGTAGGAAAAGACACTACTGCAGATCCGGACGCTACCACTGGCATATGAGGGCCAATCTCATAACTGCACTTTATTACCGTTTTTCTTGTGAGTGGGCATTTGTCTGTTTTTAATGTTCCATAAAATTATTGTTATACTTTAATGCACTAGGTGTGCGCCTGTTTTTTTTCTTTTTTCTTTCCATATATATATATATATATATATATATATATATATATATATATAAACAGAAACAAGATACAATCAGCGCAACTCTCAACAAATTGTTAATGCAGTTACAATAAAAACCACACTTAGCCAAATCAGTCAAAAACGAGAGGTATTAACCCTTAAAATCAACTGACCCTACTGATTGTTGCCACTTAGGTCCACGGCTCCACAATTGCCGCCTGGAAATTTTATAGGAAAGAATGACCTAGGCGCAAAAAAGCAGGGAAAGAGAAAAAGAGAGGACAAAGCCGAAGTGGAGAAACGCGTAGGGCAGGCATGTTAGAAGCAGTGGGAGACACGCTGAGAGATTGATTCTCTACAACGGAGCTGAAGCAGAGTATCCTCAAACATCAGAGACAAAATCTCGCGAGTGCCGGGCCACGTGATACGGAAGTAGCCGCTCGAGTGAACAGTGCTGGTAACCAGCGTTCTCAGATCATAGAGTGTGAGAGACTCGCTTTTTTACTCTCAACTGCTTATATTCAACACACACAATGTGAGTTTATCACCTACTTTTTATTTTTTTGTTATATTTTAATAAAAGTTTTTACACTATCCCTGTTTTTCCTTTTTTTCCCTACCTATTCCTTTTTGCGATATCTATCTGCCAGGTACAGTCTGTGGAACAGATACACCGCGATTGCTGTTGGGACTCCATATAAACAAGGATCACAAAGAAATCAAGATCACAGATAGAAACAGACATGTTTCGGAAGCAGAGTTCCTGAATCCCTGAGTGGATTAAAGGCTGTTATTTGCTATACTAAGTGTAAGTGCATATCTTACCATTTAATCACCTGAATTGCTTAGATATACTGCCCTATGATCTACCTGTCTTTTTCTCTTTCTCTGCTTTTTTGCGCCTAGGTCATTCATTCATATATATATATATATATATATATATAAAAACAAACAAATTGGAGTAGCGCCTTAGTAAGCCTGATTTAGATAGATTTAGCTGTGTCCAACAGATTGAAATATCAAGGCTATTTGACCAAAGAATCCCCAAAGGGTGAATTTGTGAATAAAACAACTGTCCTATAAATGATTATAGACTGGAATATATAACAAAAAATTTAAATAAATCACATCAAAAACAATTAATATAAAAAAATAAAACATAGTGAAAAATACAAAATAAAAAATAAAATATGAAAATAAAAATTATATAGAAACCAGATGACAACTTAAAGTCCACAAATGTACTTAGTCCACTGGAGATTTGCAGCACGATTGCAAGGATCACCAAATCCCAAAGATATCTGCAAAAAACAAAAAAGAAAACAGGCGCACTCCTAGTGTAATAAAGTATAAAAAGGTTTTTATAGAGTTATAAAATATAAAAAACGCACTCACAAACAGAGTAAAATTTAAAGCATGTATGAGATATACTCAATCGCCTTGAAGTTGCAGGGGATCCACGCCAGAACGTCCCGTTGTTGCCAGCTCTGGTGTGTCTGTTGATACAGCAGGATGTACTGCTGCGGCACATCTGAGTCTAACACATCACCGGTTTTCTCTGGCTTTTTCCTGGAATGCGACGCTCTTCACCTGGCGCATGCCGCGTTCATTTTGCGTTCTCAGCCACGGGTCATGCGCGGTTGACGCGCGGTTGATGCGTTTATTGAGAATGGTTCGGATTTAATAGGTTGTAATTCTTCGCGTGTCCGCCAGATGGCAGATATGTATGAGTTGTAATGCGTATGCGCTTCAGTAATGTGTCGACTTGCAGGTGTTTCGTTTAAAAAAGATACCACAGTGTGCTATTGTAACTTGTCCTTGAGACTGAAGCAAGAGGTTGCAAAAATGTATCAATTTAGGCTTTTCATATTAAAGAAAGACAAAGACCAGTTTCTGTTACAGTATTCTCCAGAGAGCCGTCGTCATGAGTGTTCAAGTGCAGCCCGCTTTCCAAAAACCCGACAGAAGTTACGCGTATTTGATATGGGCCGCGATTAATGCAACAGAGGATAAGATGGCAACAGTTGTTCAAATTTATCAGTATTTTGTCGAAAACTATGACTTTTACAAATTTTCGCCAGCTCCTCATACGTGGAAGCGTGCAATAAGGAAAAGGTTATGTAGTGATCCCTGTTTTTATTGTATTGAGCCACAATTTGTTGGAGGGTATTGGTGTGTATCACCAGCTTTTTCCTGTATCTATGATCATGATGGCGGCAAAAGGCGAAGGGTCGTGTTAAAACCAACTAAGAAACGAGAGTCGCTGCCAAGCAATGCACCGGCACCGGCTTCTGATAACGGTCCCACCGTCAGTGACAACCCCGAGCCTAAGCCGAATTTCGCGCGTAGTTTCGATCAAGCTTGCTTGTACCTAAGCAATTTCCAGCATCATCAGCTGACTACAGGTGGACTAGTCCCGCTGCAAACTATCGACGTGGATGATCAAGAACACTGGACTGGCAGAGGACCGGCACCAGCTGAATGGGAAATTCCATGGTGAGTATTGTTGCCGTATTATTTTCTGTGTTTTTTTTATTTTGACAATACAGTACAGTATCAATATCGGTGCGATTCAAAAGTCAAGCGATTCTCCTGTAAGAAATATCATTGGCTGAGCGGCTTCTACAGTACTGTGCTGCAGATACTAAACAATTGGTGGAACGCTAGGCGCATGCGCATATGCGTGTCATTACATCGACGTAGGCGCATGCGCATGTGGACAGGAGACACCCCCGAGAAAATTATTGGTGGGACTGGCTGGGAACGTCTTTAGGGGACTGGCCATTACAGTAAAACTTTTCTTTTTGTTTTTCCTCAGAAAAGAAAACGGCTAATTGAGGGATTTCGATGGATAATATCGCTTTGTGTAACAATGCTTGCACATTGCTGAATCTGATTTAAAAAGCCACGTACCGGAGTCTACAGTTTAGTGGCCGTTGTTATTGCTTTTTGATAGAATACTGCACCTGAAACAGTATGCTGATGTTTTCCGGCCGTACAGAATACAATACTTTTTTATATATACAGTATTTCGTGTAATAAACCCGAAAAAAAAAACTATGCCTTTATTCTACATGTATTTTGTTACAGTAGCAAAGGAGCCAATGGAATAATGTAAAACAAATAAACATGTTCTTTTATTGGTGGAGTAAGTACAAAAACATTTATTTACAAATACTGTACAATGTAGAAACATTTTAAGTGCACAGCAATTCAAAACATCAACAGGTGTATGGTTTACTGCTACAGTAGTGGAAACATTTATGTATACAGTAGAAAGTAAAAACATTTACAGTCAGTCAGTATGGTTTACAGTCGCATGTTTTAAAAACAAATTCTTTATTCATAAAATATAAACAGTCGGCACCAGTACAGTCTGCACCAATATAAACAACTGCAGAACAGTGTACCAGTACAGTCTGCACCAATATAAACAACTGCAAAACAGTCTGCACCAGTACAGTCCTCGAGGGCAGCAGACAGGCCCGGTTTTCAGGACAACCTTGAAAACCGTGCCTGTTTGCGGCCCTCAGGGACTGGAATTGTGCACGTCCTGTGTGTGTAGACAGCAAGTTAAAACATTTCTGTATAAATACAAGTAAAAAAACACACAACAACATCTCCTTTATTTAAGTACAGCAGGTCAAAACATGTACAATACAGTTCAGCACAACAGCATGGTCTTACAGAAAGTCTTCCACATTATCCGTCCATGGCCGATTCCTTGCATGGCGCAAAACGCCATTAATGCAGACTCGAACGCCTCTCATTACAGCATTTGTAATTGGATAAAAGCGCCGCATTTCATCCAGAATGTTTTTCCTTAAATTGACAGGAAGCGCCTTTTTTACGCGATTCCCTTCGTAGCTCACTTTGAAGGCCCAGTCGCAGTACAAAGAGTACGGAACATGGTGCTTAAAAATTAACAAGGCATACTTGTGGGGTGCACCAGCACTCTTCACCCTATACTTCTCCCTGAGCGCCAGTGGCAGATCGCACAGGGTGATGTCGGGCACCGTATCGATGTGAGCGACTGTAGGTCTTCTGCGAGCGGGTGTGCTTGAGGCGACGGGCGATAGTAGGTTGTCTGGGAGGAAGCTTTCCTCCGGTCTTGGTCGCCGTGTTACCTCCTGGCGTGGTCTTGACGGGGTTGACATGTCCTCCTCAACGGCATACATGTACACTACATCTTCTGGTGGAGGGGGTGCGCTTGGTGATGGAAGGGGGTCGAAGGCCCAATTCATCACATCCATGTCACCCCCCTGCTCCAGCGTCGGGGAAACAGGGGCATTAACACAGAGCAAATAATGTATATCTGCTATGTCAGCCTCCATCTTCTCCATCCATCGATCCATCCGTTGATCCATATGTTGCATCCGTTGATCCATATCCAGCATCCGTTGATCCATATGTATATCCGTTGAGCCATTTGAAGCCCCCGTTGATCCATTTTTAGCACCCATTGCTCTACATTTAGCATGGTCTCCAGAAGCAAATCTATCTTTGCAAGCACAATAGTGTTCCCGGGGAGATCCACACTTATCCCAGTCAGCCTCTGGTCTAACGAGCTGCTTCTTGTGCATGGCGTGTGGACATCTGGGTGGATGGGTGCAACGGAGGATGAGATGGGGTTTCCACGGAAAGAAGCGGCAGCGACGTCGAAGAAGGGTGGAGAAGGTGACCTGTGGATATCCGGTAGTGGAGAAGCGGCAGCGTCGTCGAAGAGGGATGGAGAAAGTGACCTTTGGATTTCCGGGCGAGAAGCAGAGTCGTCGTTGCAAAGTGAAGCGGCAGCGTCGTTGGATAGAACCGGAGAAGATGGCCTGTGGGTTACCGGGAGGGCAGCGGCACCGTCGAGGACGAGGGGTGGAGAAGACGGGCTGAAGATTTCTGGGACAGCGGCAGCAGAGTCGTTGAAACGTATGGGAGGAGGTGGTCTGCGGGTTCGATGGGTTGGCTGCCAATCATTTTGCGTTCATGGGTTCCTGCGTCCGTAGAATCGGGGTTGCTCCATGGAAGCAGGTGGCATAATGCAGTATCTGGACAAGGGCAAGTTCAGATAAAGATCATCGAGTGGTGGGCTATGCAAAGTGTGTAACCTTTTATGCATGGCGACCAGATACAGGTGTTGAAAATGGGCGTACTCTAATGTGAGTCATTAACGTATAAATACACCATCCATTTTGTGGATTCACTGCACATTGAATACACATTGACTAAACATCGAATATACATTCTTGTGTTTGTATTTCTTTCTATTCACAGCAATGGTTGTTAAAAAAGATTTCCAAGGATCTCAGCATGAGAATTAAGGAGATGTACACGAGCGGACACCTAATTGCTGCTATCCAACGCTGGCTAGCTACTTTTGGCCTCGTTGTGCCAGCAACCACCGTGAGCTATCATGCACACGGAAAAAACAGAGACCGCGAAAGGGCACCAAGGGTAGCTAACGCGTAAGTATATTTATAAAACTTTAAAAAAAAAAATAGATGCAGTATATATTTGTTTTATATTTATATTTATATTACAATAGTATATATTTGTTTTATATTTATATTACAACAGTATATATTTGTTTTATATTTATATTTATATTACAACAGTATATATATGTTTTATATTTATATTACAACAGTATATATATTTTTTATATATATATATATATATTACAACATTATATATTTGTTTTATATTTATATTACAACAGTATATATTTGTTTTATTTTTATATTACAACAGTATATATTTGTTTTATATTTATATTTCAATTACAACAGTATATATAATTTTTATATTGCTGCATATTAATAAAACAATATCTTTTCTTTACATTGCAGGGACACAACTCTTCTGGAGGACAAAATTAGTGAGGAGAATGATGAGAGGAGTGCATTAAGGGTCAAATACACTCTGCAGCAAAATCACAATCTCACTGTATCCGAGACCAGCATAAAGAAGATGAGACGCAGCGTTGGATTGAAATATGGCCGTGTGAGGTTAGTACTGGACAGTACAGGAGGTAAAAGTGTTGTTTAGGAAACTGTACTGTTCAGCTAAAATTATTTATTCCTTGTCATTACAGAGAGTACCCCATGATATGGGACGCAAACAAAATTAAAAGAGTGGTCCAGGCCCAGGCATGGATCGACAGTGGGGAGACTTTCCAGGATTGCATCTTCACTGACGAGTCTACTGTGTCGCTGGAGAGATTTGCAACCTTTGCATTCCACAAAAAAGGCCGCTTATCTTTGAAGCCGTGGCCAAAACACCCCGTGAAGCTGCCATCTCTCGTGGGGTGCCATCTCTAGGCGTGGACCAGGATGCATTGTCATCTTTGAAGGTAAACTATATCAAATATAATCTAGCCTTATGCACTGTACTTTACCTGTGTAGCCCTACTGTATGCACTGTACTGTACTATTGTGCAGGTTTTTGAGCACTTTTCTTTTCTTGCTATAGGAATCATGAATAAAGCTTTCTTCCAAGAC
The DNA here is from genome assembly GCA_036426205.1 of Ascaphus truei. Classification (NCBI taxonomy): domain Eukaryota; kingdom Metazoa; phylum Chordata; class Amphibia; order Anura; family Ascaphidae; genus Ascaphus; species Ascaphus truei. The sequence continues at coordinate 10,133 of WSYH01004877.1, read as the reverse complement.
AACGATCTGAAGCACACCGCGTCAACAGCACATATCCTTGATCGCGGTATCAACTGGGTGAAGACGCCAGCGGAGAAAGTGTGGTAACTCATTTTTTTCCCCACTGTTTTTACTGTGTACTGAATCGCTTATACTAATTGTCCTTTTTTTCCAATGACAGATCGCCAGACTTCAATCCGATCGAAATGGTCTGGCATCAGCTGAAGGACCATATCCGTAAAGTGGTGAAACCCTCCAAAAAGGACGAGTTGTTGAAAGGCATAATGCGTTTTTGGAACGATGTACTCACCGTGGAACGCTGCAATAAATATATAGACCATATTGCCACTGTGTTGCCCATTGTGATTGCGCGTAATGGGCAAGCATCAGGAAACTAGTACTGTGCTGTAGTATTGTAAGTACAGTATGATACAGGTAAGTATGGCACAGCTTTTTACTTTCCCAATACTCAGAGTATACAGTAGTTACAGTATTTTCTTTACAGAGAGAGCAGCACCAGCCATCAGGTTACATACAGTAGTATTTAACAGTAGTCAGAGTATACAGTAGTTCCAGTATACAGTAGACTAGTTGACAGTAGTACAGTAACTGCCTACTAACTGCTCAATTTTTTTTTCCAGAGAAAGCAGCACAAGCCATTTACAGTAGTACTACATACTGTACAGTATCACACAATGCCATAATACAGTACGCATTAACTGCACTAATTTTTTGTTTTCTTGTCATTTCAGGAAAAAGGGTAGCCTGGGGGGAGGTGGGGTATTGTGTCCAGTCTTATCTGCTTGTACAGTCAAATGTACAGTATATAAACAGCAGTAATGATGTACACAAAACCTCCCCTCTCTCAATGAACTAATGTACTGTACACAGAATGAGGAACAAGATAAAGACGGAAAAAATAATATTACTATATACAGTATATATATATATTACACATTACAGTACTGTATATATTATTAAATAATATTCTTATAAATGTGCATTATTCATGTTTCCCCATGTTTTACAAATGTTTTCTAAATGTGTATCCAATTTTAATCTGCCAGAAGAACTTAATAAAGACTGCATTATGTATTATTCATGATTATTTTTATATTTGTATTTTTTGGTTCCTGATAAAGTTAAATGAATATTTATTCACATTCCAGCTAATCATAATCATTGACAACAACCACAACCCCCCCACCCCCACCCCTTCAGTACCCCAATGAATAAGAATGAATGACAAAACAACATGAATCAGTTAATGGTTTTTTTAACTCTCAATTCTCACAATGCTGTGCAAAACAGATTTACATTTCAAAATCGAGAAGGGATTTTCCAAAGCGTTACCGTAAACTAAGCTTCAAAGGGTTGGGGTGTGGGGGTGGGGTGAGTCATGTGCAGTAATCAGCTGGCTCCCATCTCTAAAAGGATTAGAGTACACACAGGCGCAGTGAGGCGATTGACGTTTGGCTAGGGATGGATTAAAAACACAATGACTAACTAACTTCAGAAAATTAACGACTCTGTGGAGAGGGGGGGTTGGGTGACTCATGCACAGTAAGCAGCAAGCTCTCTTCTCTAAAAGGATTAGAGTACACGCAGGCGCAGTGAGGCGATTGACGGAGACCAGCATAAAGAAGATGAGACGCAGCGTTGGATGGAAATATGGCCGTGTGAGGTTAGTACTGGACAGTACAGGAGGTAAAAGTGTTGTTTAGGAAACTGTACTGTTCCGCTAAAATTATTTATTCCTTGTCATTACAGAGAGTACCCCATGATATGGGACGCAAACAAAATTAAAAGAGTGGTCCAGGCCCAGGCATGGATCGACAGTGGGGAGACTTTCCAGGATTGCATCTTCACTGACGAGTCTACTGTGTCGCTGGAGAGATTTGCAACCTTTGCATTCCACAAAAAAGGCCGCTTATCTTTGAAGCCGTGGCCAAAACACCCCGTGAAGCTGCCATCTCTCGTGGGGTGCCATCTCTAGGCGTGGACCAGGATGCATTGTCATCTTTGAAGGTAAACTATATCAAATATAATCTAGCCTTATGCACTGTACTTTACTAGTGTAGCCCTACTGTATGCACTGTACTGTACTATTGTGCAGGTTTTTGAGCACTTTTCTTTTCTTGCTATAGGAATCATGAATAAAGCTTTCTTCCAAGACAACATTGTCCTTGAGATAGTGCAATACATCACACGTGAGTTCCCGAATGGTCACCGCTTCTACCAGGACAACGATCTGAAGCACACCGCGTCAACAGTGCATATCCTTGAGCGCGGTATCAACTGGGTGAAGACGCCAGCGGAGTAAGTGTGGTAACTCATTTTTTTTCCCACTGTTTTTACTGTGTACTGTATCACTTATACTAATTGTCCTTTTTTTCCAATGACAGATCGCCAGACTTCAATCCGATCGAAATGGTCTGGCATCAGCTGAAGGACCATATCCGTAAAGTGGTGAAACCCTCCAAAAAGGACGAGTTGTTGAAAGGCATAATGAGTTTTTGGAACGATGTACTCACCGTGGAACGCTGCAATAAATATATAGACCATATTGCCACTATGTTGCCCATTGTGATCGCGCGTAATGGGCAAGCATCAGGAAAGTAGTACTGTGCTGTAGTATTGTAAGTACAGTATGATACAGGTAAGTATGGCACAGCTTTTTACTTTCCCAATACTCAGAGTATACAGTAGTTACAGTATTTTCTTTACAGAGAGCAGCACCAGCCATCAGGTTACATAGTATTTAACAGTAGTCAGAGTATACAGTAATTACAGTTTTTTCTTTAAAGAGAGAGCAGCACCAGCCATCAGGTTACATACAGTAGTATTTAACAGTAGTCAGAGTATACAGTAGTTCCAGTATACAGTAGACTAGTTAACAGTAGTACAGTAACTGCCTACTAACTGCTCAATTTTTTTTTCTTTCCAGAGAAAGCAGCACCAGCCATTTACAGTAGTACTACATACTGTACAGTATCACACAATGCCTTAATACAGTACGCATTAACTACACTAATTTTTTGTTTTCTTGTCATTTCAGGAAAAAGGGTGGCCTGGGGGGAGGTGGGGTGTTGTGTCCAGTCTTATCTGCTTGTACAGTCAAATGTACAGTATATAAACAGCAATAATGATGTACACAAAACCTCCCCTCTCTCAATGAACTAATGTACTGTACACAGAATGAGGAACAAGATAAAGACGGAAAAAATAATATTACTATATACAGTATATATATATTACACATTACAGTACTGTATATATTATTAAATAATATTCTTATAAATGTGCATTATTCATGTTTCCCCATGTTTTACAAATGTTTTCTAAATGTGTATCCAATTTTAATATGCCAGAAGAACTTAATAAAGACTGCATTATGTATTATTAATGATTATTTTTATATTTGTATTTTTTGGTTCCTGATAAAGTTAAATGAATATTTATTCACATTCCAGCTAATCATAATCATTGACAACAACCACAACCCCCCCACCCCCACCCCTTCAGTACCCCAATGAATAAGAATGAATGACAAAACAACATGAATCAGTTAATGGTTTTTTTAACTCTCAATTCTCACAATGCTGTGCAAAACAGATTTACATTTCAAAATCGAGAAGGGATTTTCCAAAGCGTTACCGTAAACTAAGCTTCAAAGGGTTGGGGTGTGGGGGTGGGGTGAGTCATGTGCAGTAATCAGCTGGCTCCCATCTCTAAAAGGATTAGAGTACACGCAGGCGCAGTGAGGAGATTGACGTTTGGCTAGGGACGGATTAAAAACACAATGACTAACTAACTTCAGAAAATTAACGACTCTGTGGAGAGGGGGGGTTGGGTGACTCATGCGCAGTAAGCAGCAAGCTTCCTTCTCTAAAAGGATTAGAGTACACGCAGGCGCAGTGAGGCGATTGACGCTTGGCTAGCGATGGATTAAAAACACAATGACTAACTAACTTCAAAAAATTAACGACTCTGTGGAGGTGACTGTCGATAAGAGTTTGTGTGCGCGTGGGGGAGGGATGAAGGATTAGTCGTGCAGCAGCTCAAAGAAAGAACATACAGTACTGTACAATACTGTAGAGTACAGTAATTTCAAAAGTAATTTCAAAATTACAATTACAGTTCATCATAATACTGTAATTTGATCCCTACACCCCCCAAATACAGTAAATAGAAAGCATACAAATCAACCATGTGCAGGCAAACGCACAGATTTAATATCGTAATATCAAGATTGTTTTTGCAGGCTTGTGGATAAAATAACAGTTAAAAGTTACAGGCGCATGAGCAGGAATAAACTAGCTCCCATCCAAAAGAGGATTACACACAGGCGCATAGAGAGCTGATGCTCTGTGCAAATCAAATTCGAGAAGGGATTATCCAAAGCGTAGCCGTAAACAAAGCCTCAAAATTCCCATCTCAAAGAGAATTACACGTAAGAGCAGTGACGCTTTGAAGCTCGGCTATGGACGGATTAAGAACACAATGGCAAGATTCAGAAAATATACGACTCTGTGGAGAGGGGGGGATGGGTGATTCATGCGCAGTAAGCAGCTAAATAGCTCCCATCTGAAAAAGGATTACACGCAGGTGCAGTGAGGCTTTAAATCTCGGCTATGGACGGATTAAGAACACAATGGCAAGATTCAGAAAATTTACGACTCTGTGGAGAGGGGGGTGTAGACGGACGTTCACAGAGGTACACAATTGGAGACTTTTGTAAGGTGAAATTATAACAAGGCTTTATTGTGCCTTTTCCTTTTCATCAGGAAGCCATCCAAATACAGGGGGGGGAACAAAGCTTCTATTCACTTGGGAGTATTTCTAGTGAAATACTATGCAATTAATTCACAACTCCCTTAGTTAAACATTTCTCCCAGCCCCAAACATATAGCATGAAATAAGCAGATATAAGAAGTCTCTTAAGAATGAAAGTCTTATCTGTTCCTTAGAGGGAAAATCTCCTCTGTTCCTGGTTCAGCTTCCTTCCCTCAGGGTGTGTCAGCATTCAGGTTTAGAAGTTTTCCCTGTGTCTTGTAAGCAGCTCTGCTGTTTCTTCTGGCAGGGCTCAAGACTGTTGTGAGAGTCAAAGACAATCTCTGCTCTCTCTCCAAAGTTCAGTTCAAGTATGATCTAAGGAGACACTTCCTGTCTCAACAGTCAGGCTTTTGTAAGCAATCTAAATCAGGCAGGTGGTGTTTATTAATTGACTACCAGCAGTTAACCACCACACTGCTAGATTAAAGGCACATTACTTGAACAGGGATTACTCCCCTGTTACATACCTCCCCTGTTTGTGGGAAGCTCAGGCTTGCCACGGCCACAGCCCATCCTTCCACTCTCATTCTAGATATCTCTGTGACTTGAATGAGAGTGGATGGAGGAAGAGAACCCTCAGTCCTGCTGGGATTTGAGCCCTTTCTCCAGTTTATTCGTGTCTCCTCCTGAAGGTGTTTGAGATCAGCACCCCTCAGTCGCTCGAGGAGGACTTATTCCAAGTATAGTTTTTTTTCTACACTGGCGACACACTTTATTCGAGCTTGGCTAGTCCCACGAATTCGGGTATACCCGGGTGTATTGAGGTTTGTGACTGTTTTCTGCCCGAGTGCATTGAGTTATTTGCCAAGCAGGGATTGAAGCATTTTATTCCCGCTGGCTGCAATACTGCACAGTATATATATATATAAACTGCATTACAATTCATGAATTTATGCCATCTGGTAGACACGCGAAGCATTGCAGCCTATTAAATCCTAATCATTATCATTTAACAGATCAGCCGCCCATCAGCCAGGCATGAACCCAGGCTGGGAAGGCAAATGCAACGGGGCTTGTCAGAGGTTAGGAGTGGCACATTCCAGGTATCTGCCAGGTACATACCGGGTATTTGCTCGAATAAAGTGTGTCGGTGCAGTACGTGCGCGGTCATGAGATTTCCCTCGCGTCGGGTGCTTGTCTTATTGTAGGCAGACTGTATAGCAGCAGTTGCAGAGCGTTTAAAAACAGCCCTTTGAGTTTTCTGCTCTTGAAGCTGTCTCTCTGCCCTTTTCCCACTCAATGGGGTTGCTAGTTCAGCCTCTTTGAGATTAAGTTGCAATTCTACACCCACTTGCAGACAATGTCCCATCTTCTCAGCTTCATCAGCTAAGGATTCTTCTGGTTTTGATTCAGCATCGTTACCTTCTTTTGTTGCCTGTTGGGTGGCTGAAGGTTTTGCTAGTGCTTGTTTAGGTGGTTCAAATTTTGCAACCTTGTCTTTCAGACGAGCGGTATTCCCAGCTCTCACTGTACCCTTGTCTTCATGGGTTTTTGTGGCCGTGGGATACTGACGCTTGGTCAGGGTCAATACTTGTCCTTGTAGGACTGTAATCTCATCCGCGAGAGATCCCTGTTTTTTGAGTGCGTCTTGCAAGTCTCTTCTCAGGGAATTTATCTGCGCACTTTGCTTCCTCTGAGTCTGTATCAGTGTCTCCTTCATATTCTGGAGCTCTGTAATTTTTGTCGTCAAGGTTGCCGCTGTGTCTGTTTTCTCCTTGGTGTACTGACTCAAGGGAATGGAACAGTCTCTCTGTCTCGCCAGCTCTTGCTCCAGTTTCTGAGCTTTCTCACACTCCCTCTCATACAGAGTCACCTGGTATCGAAGCTCCGCCTCCAATGATGCTCTGGTGACATGCAGCGTGGCCTCTAGCTCCTCATACTGCTCTGTGGTGACGTACTGGGTATTCAGATGTTCCTGTAGCGCATGTACCTCTTTAGCAGCCTGCAGCTTTTCTTCCTGCAGCGTTTGCTGCTTCTCCTCAACATACTGGAGGTGTGTATGCAGACCTTGCAGTTGGTTCTGCAGTCGGTGCTCTGCTTCAAACTTTTCCTTGACTTCTTCTGTCAACTGAAAATTTTCTTCTTTCAGTTTTAAGTTTTCTCTTTTAAATCTTGAATTTTCTCCTTTTTCAGTCTCTGTATTCTTCAGGACCTCTTTGCAGTCCTCCTTCCATTTACGCACATCTGCTTTGAGAATTACAATCTCCTGGTGTGAGACTTCCTTCTCTAGGTTTAGGGTCTGAAGCTCCTTCTGAGAGACTTTGAGATCTGTATCAAGATTGACAGTAGTTTCTTTAGCAATGTCCAGCTCCTCAGTGAGACTGTGTAGTTCCTTTCTGGAAACTTCCAGGTCTGTGCGGCAGCTGTTGGTCTCATGATGTGAGGCATCCAGTGCTCTGCGGAGTGTCTGAACCTCTTTCTGAGATACGTCCACCTCTATCCGGACACTGTTAACCTCCTGGTGTGAGGCATTCAGCTCTATGCGAAGAGTGTGAACCTCTTGCTGGAAGACTGTCATCTACTTCAGTGCCTCCTCATACTTCCGCTTTAGCGTAGCCACCATTTTATCAGATTGGCTCTGCTTTTCAACCATGGCAGAAATAGTAGCCTTTGCAGTATCTAGCTCAGTCTTGAGATCGTCCAATTCTGTCCTGGCTAAAGAGTAAATTGTGAGCACATCTTTTTGTAGCCTCACGTTATTTTTCTGTAGCTCTGTGTAACCATCTTCCTTTTGTTTCAATTGTTCACGGAGCATATCACAGTCATGCCTGGCATTTTTCAGGGCATCTTCAGGGCTGGTCAAGGGATCGTCACTCACTGGTTCCGGCTCCACTTCCCTGGAATTGTTGGTTGAGGGTTCCTCACTGTTGGCACCGGACAGACACTTCTTTGGGGTACACGACTTCTGCCTTGGGCCCTCTGGATATTCGGTTAACCACGGGACGAATTCTCAATTTTCTGAAAGGCTGCAGAGCAACTCGGCCCCCCTTTTTCTCCACAGTATCTGCGGACGTGTCTGTTCCTTCCACGGTAAGTGAAGAACCGCTTTTCTTTTTCCGCTTTTTTGTTTTGGATGACTCCATCCCATCCGGAATACTGGGGTCTCCTTCTTTATTTGATACTTTAGCAGATTCATCATATACGCCAGGCTTTTCTTGCAGTTGCTTTAGCTGACAAAAATATTGGGAATATTCTTGTCCTCCATTTTTTGGCTATCAGGTGTAATTTTCTTCCTGACCTATGGAGGCGCTATTGCAGCTGTTGCCACTGTATTTGCTAGAACCCCCAATTGTGGTAGTCCTACAGGTGGGCATATTTTTCTTGTAGAGTTCGTAGCTCTCACAGGCATCTCTGTAGACTTTTTCTATCTTGGGTAAGTTTTCACAATGTCAGCAGTACTGTGCATGAATTTTCTCTTATCAGGTATACAAGATGTGCAGTTGCTAGGAAAAAGGTCTATTTGCTTTACACCATTTACTTGCTAGGTTTAATCTCTCATTAGGTATGCTGAAGGTGTGGTTGCTAGGTAAAATACTTCTGTTTGCTTTACACCATTTACTTGCTAGGGCCTTCCCTCCGCTTCAGCAACAGAATTTGGTTTTCTGCCTGAGTTCAGTAATTTTCAGTCTCATCTTTGGGTATTATGGCATTCACACTTCACACTTTGGGTATCTGTTTTGCTCCCAAGATATATATATAGGCAGACTTCTTTACTTGCAGAAAAAAAAACATTCTTTGCAGTGGAATATTTCTTTCATTCCCGGCAGGGTGACTCAACACTCAGCAATTGGCTTTGAAAAACCTTTTACACAGTTCAGCAAACCCTTTTTCCCCTATAGGGCAATTTTACACTCAGCATTTGTTTGCTAAAAATTCCCCTGCTTCAGCACAGTCTTGTATCAATTTTCACACTTTTCTGCATATACTCCATTCACAGCTGGTAGCTCTATGCGGTGTGGCAACCTTTATTTGCAAAATCAGTACTGCTCGTGAGTCACCATCTGTATTCACTGCTTCAGCGAAACTTTTGAAAACAACAAACACGTATCCTTTTTAAGGGCTGACTCACTTCTTGAACCCAGACTAGGGCTGGAAGGCAAAACCCCTATTTCAATAACCATATTACACTTTGTGTTCGGCAAATAAGGTTTAGCTGCTTCAGCAGTCTCTTTCCTCTTGGGATTGGGGAAAAAAGTCCATCTGTGGTTTTGTACGTTTCTGTGCAGTGTAAGTTTCAGTGGTGTGTATCCCTTTAACTCTGATCTCTGCTGCATGAGATTTTTTTTTAAGTTGCTCAGACTGTTTGTAGGCAAAAAGCATAAAAAAAAATTCACATAAAAAATCTCCGGTCCTTTTTAACTTCATAGACACCTCTCGTCCCACTTCGGACACCATATGTAGACGGACGTTCACAGAGGTACACAATTGGAGACTTTTGTAAGGTGAAATTATAACAAGGCTTTATTGTGCCTTTTCCTTTTCATCAGGAAACCATCCAAACACAGGGGGGGGGGGGGAACAAAGCTTCTATTCACTTGGGAGTATTTCTAGTGAAATACTATGTAATTAATTCACAACTCCCTTAGTTAAGCATTTCTCACTGCACCAAACACATAGCATGAAATAAGCAGATATAAGAAGTCTCTTAAGAATGAAAGTCTTATCTGTTCCTTGGAGGGAAAATCTCTTCTGTTCCTGGTTCAGCTCCCTTCCCTCAGGGTGTGTCAGCATTCAGATTTAGAACTTTTCCCTGTGTCTTGTAAGCAGCTCTGCTGTTTCTTCTGGCAGGGCTCAAGACTGTTGTGAGAGTCAAAGACAATCTCTGCTCTCTCTCCAAAGTTCAGTTCAAGTATGAGCTAAGGAGACACTTCCTGTCTCAACAGTCAGTCTTTTGTAAGCAATCTAAATCAGGAAGTTGTGTTTATTAATTGACTACCAGCAGTTAACCACCACACTGCTAGATTAAAGGCACATTACTTGAACAGGGATTACTCCCCTGTTACAGGGGGGTTGGGTGACTCATGCGCAGTAAGCAGCTAAGTAGCTCCCATCTGAAAAATGATTAAACGCAGGCGCAGTGAGGCTTTGAAGCTTGGCTATGGATGGATTAAGAACACAAAGCAAGATTCTGAAAATTTATGACTCTGTGGAATTTCAAAACCTTGAGCAAGTGTTCGTGGGGGGGGAGCTACAGATACAGCTACATGAAGTTCAAAGCTAAAGACATACTTAAATTTCAAAAGCCAGTTCATCATAATAATACACCCCCATATACAGTATGTAAAAAGCACACAAATCAACCATGTGCAGTCAAACGC
>WSYH01004876.1:0-32898 GCA_036426205.1 Ascaphus truei | reverse complement strand
TTAAAGTGACTTGCTTTATGTGCGTATTTGGGGTTTTTCTTTTGTGCTTTTTATTCATCCAATTATTAATGATTCAACTGGCCTTTTTTGAAATTACACTGCTGTGGTAACTACAGTACTGTATTTCAGGGCAACACACCTCCATACTTTTTTAATCCCTCCCTAGCCAAGCATATTTGCATTGTGTTCTTTAACCCCCTACATAGCCGAGCTCAACACAGTGCGATACGCCTGCGTCTAATCAAAAAAACAAAAGAAAGAACCACCATCCCCCTCCCCCAACCTTAGAAGGCCTGTTCTTTGAAGCGGTCCTTGTTGATGCTTTCAAAAGTCCCCTCTCGAATTTGAAATGTAAATCTTTATGTGGCACATCACTGAGCCGAATTGAGAGTACACTGAGCAGTACATTATTTCATCAGGGTGTGAAAATAATTTGGGAGTCACTATGGTTTTACAGTCACATGTTTTTATACAATACAGTAAAAAAACACCAAAAAAAAAAAAAAAAAAAAAAAAAAAAAAAAAAAAAAAAAAGTCAGTACATTCTTTAATATCTTTAAAAGAAAATATTAAATCCTTATCCGGTAATACTGCAAGTACTACAGGTCTTTATAATGTAAAATAACCCTTTCTGTGGGTCCTTGAGCGGGTGACCAGTTTACCTGTCCCCATGCGGGGGGACCCTTGCCATAGTGCAAAATATCACCTCCCAGACCCCCAGAACCGGATGTACCAAAAGACCGTTTAAAAAAAAAAATCCCCTTACCAAAGGGCCTTTTTTTCTGCCATGCAAGCAATGGCAAAGAAACCCTGAACTTTTAACATCACCCTGACTCCGTTCTGTTGCCACAGGGTGGTCGTATTTGCCATGCCCCGCCTGCCGCAACCTATCCTACATGGTTCCCGGAATAGAGCCCTGCTAGCTCGAACCGAAACCGAGTTCTGGGTTTCAGGTTTCTGCTCAATTGTTTCTTAGCCCGCTTCAAGCTTTCTCCGCCATTTGCGCTCTGGTAGTACCCTCCTCGCCGGCGTTGAACCCTTTCTCGTCGGCCATTACTGCTCGGACCCTGTTGGGTCAAGTGGAGGGGGTTCCTAACATCTAGGGGGCCAATAAGTTTATTTCTTAGTTGCCCTAAAACAAGTTCCCACGCCAATTTACCTAGTTCCCACCCAATTGCCGTAGTTCCTACGCCAATTGCGCGACCATCCAGTACAAAAACAGTGCCGCAAGCCTCTACAGTCCACAGACTTTTGTAACACTGGCAAAGCAGCAGATTGAAACAAGTGAGGCATTCACATGGTCTTTTTATTGGTTATTTACAATCCTTGAAACATTTAAGTGGCCATCAATTGCAAAAACATCAGAAAACAAACATTTTTGGTGCGTATCAGTGGGATGGTGCCCAACACTGTCAGTCAGACTTGCACCAGTGTCCCAGTCCTAGAGTCGCAAACATGGCAGGTTATTTTTCATGTCAACATTGACAACCGTGCCGGTTGCGGCCTCAGGGACTGGAAGTTAGTAAAAAAACAGTGCAGCAAGCCTCTACAGTCCACAGTACATTTGTAACACTGGCAAAGCAGCAGATGGAAACAATGTGAGGCAATTCAACATGGTCTTTTATTGGTTATTTACAATATTGAAACATTTAAAGTGCACAGCAATTCAAAACATCAAGAAAACAAAACATTTTTGGTGCGTATACAGTGGGATGGTGCCCAACACTGTCAGTCAGACTTGCACCAGTTCAGTCCTAGAGGGCAGCAAACAGGGCAGGTTTTCAGGGCAACATTGAAAACCGTGCCTGTTTGCGGCCCTCAGGGACTGGAGTTGTGCATGTCCTGTGAAAAAAAACACACATCAACATCTCCTTTGTTTAAGTACAGCAGGTACTGTAGGGCAAAACATGTACAGTACAATACAGTTCAGCACAACAGTATGGTCTCACTGACAGTCCTCCACACTGTCCATCCATGGCCGATTCCTTGCATGGCGCAAAACGCCATTAATGCAGTCTCTAACGCCTTTCATTACAGGATCTGTAACTGTATAAAAGCGCCGCATTTCATCCAGAATGTTTTTCCTTAAATTGGCAGGAAGGGCCTTTTTTAGGCGATTCCCATCGTAGTTCCCTTTGAACACCCAGTCGCAGTACAACGTGTAGGGAACATGGTGCTTAAAAATTATCAAGGCATACTTGTGGGGTACACCAGCACTCCTCACCCTATACTTCTCCCTGTGCCCCGGTGGCAGATCGCGCAGGGTGATGTCGGGCACTGTTTCTATGCGAGCGGGTATAGGTCTTTTGGGAACGGGTGTGCTTGAGGCGACGGGCGATGGTAGGATGTCTGGGAGGAAGCTTTCCTCCGGTCGTGGTCACGTGTTGTCTCCTGGCGTGGTCTTGATGGGGTTGTCATGTCCTCCTCAACAGCATACATGTACACTACATCTTGTGGTGGAGGGGGGCGCTTGGGGATGGAAGGGGGTCGAAGGACCCATTCATCACATCCATGTCACCCTCCTGCTCCGGCGTCGGGGAAACAGGGGCATTAGCACCGAGCAAATAATGTATGCCCACAATGTCAGCCTCTATCTTCTCCATCCGTTGATCCATCCGTTGCTCCATTTGTAGCATCCGTTGTTCCATCCCTTGCTCCATTTGTAGCATCCGTTGCTCCACATTTAGCATTGTCTCCAGAAGCAGATCTATCTTTGCCAGCACAATAGAATTCCCGGGGAGATCCAAACTTATCCCATTCAGCATCCGGTCCAACGAGCTGCTTCTTGTGCATGGCGTCTGGACATCTGGGGGGATGGGTGCAACGGAGGATGAGATGGGGGTTCCATGGAGAGAAGCGGCATCGATGGAGAGTGGAGGAGGTGACTTGTGGATACCCGGTAGAGGAGAAGCGGCAGCATCGTCGAAGAGGGATGGAGAAGGTGACCTTTGGATTTCCGGGCGAGAAGTAGAGTCATCTAAGCGCAAAGGAGACAGTGTCCCGTGGATTTCAGAGGCGGCAGCGTCGTCAGATGGAACCGGAGAAGATGGGGGTGGAGAAGACGGGATGAAGATTTCCGGGACAGCTACAGCAGAGTCGTCGAAGCATATGGGAGGAAGTGAGAATAGAACAATGGTGCTCAAAGTGCTGTATGTGTGCTTCTGAAGGGAGGGAGACACTGGGTATTAAGGTATTGTGCATTGATATACTCAGTCCATAATGATGGGAGTGGGGGCACCAGGAAGCCCTGAAGATTAGGGAAGTTGTCCTAGGACACCCTCCTTCACCTCATTGGGATAGCCCCTTAAGAGTACTCACAGTCTGTTCACCTCCAGAGTCTCCCTTCCAATGCGTGCTGCTATATAAACGAATTCCAGAGATGTAGGTGTGTAGCGCACAGCATCCAGCAGAGAACAGGTCTGGCAAAAACTTTCTTTATTGGCAAGGCATTAAAAAGAGGGGCGCAACCCTTCAATGCGTTTCGTGCAAAGCACTTTGTCAAGAAGTGCCTCTACACGATATACAGCCACTTAAATACACAAAGTCTGTCAAATCTCGCGATATCTCGTGACGTCATCAGACCGCTACTATCCAATCAGAAGGATATTCCCCGCACAAGTTTTATTTACAACTTCGGGGGACGGCAACGGTATATACTGAATAGGATGTACTGTATATTTATATTTATATTACAACAGTAGATTTATTTGGTATATTTATATTTATATTTATAGTACAACAGTATATATATTTTGTCTATTTATATTTATAGTACAGCAGAATACATTTTTTGTATATTTCTATTAATCTTACAACAGTACTGCACCGACACACTTTATTCGAGCAAATACCCAGTATGTACCTGGCAGATACCTGGAATGCGCCGCTCCTCACCTCTGACAAGCCCCGTTGTGTTTGCCTTCCCAGCCTGGGTTCATGCCTGGCTGACGGGCGGCTGATCTGTTAAATGATAATGATTAGGATTTAATAGGCTGCAATGCTTCGCGTGTCTACCAGATGACATAAATTCATGAATTTTAATGCAGTATATATATATATATATATACTGTGCAGTATTGCAGCCAGCGGGAATAAAATGCTTCAATCCCTGCCTGGAAAATACCTCAATGCACTCGGGCAGAAAACAGTCACAAACCTCAATACACCCGGGTATACCCGAATTCCTGTATTCACTGCTTCAGCGAAACTTTTGAAAACAACAAACACCTATCCCTTTTTAAGGGCTGACTCACTCCTTGAACCCTGACTATGGCTGGAAGGCAAAACCCCTATTTCAATGACCGTATTACATTTTGTGATAGGCAATTAAAGGTTTACCTGCTTCAGCAGTCTCTTGGGATTGGGGAAAATAGTCCATCCGTGGTTTTTGTAAGTCTCAGTGCAGTGTAAGTTTCAGTGGTGTGTACCCCTTTAACTCTGCCTCTGCTGCATGAGAGGTTTTTTTTTTCCAAGTTATTTAGACTGTTTGTAGGCAAAAAGCATAACAAAAAATTTCACATAAAAACTCCGGTCCTTTTTTTTTTTTTTTTCAACTTAAATTTTTTATTTTGTTCAAATGACATGTACATACAGTGAGTATGGTAACGGCATAATATACGATCGATCTACTGCATGTGCTGCTCCCGTTTGTGAACGGTTTGACATTTACAGACATACAGGGTAGACGAACAGGGAAACCTCAGGACAGGGGGGGAAGGGAAAAAAAGATGGGGGGATAGGGGTGGGGAGTGGGTTCCTCCTCCTGTGGTTCCGCCTCTGCCTCACCCTCACTGGTTCTCTGTGTCTGGGGAATCATTGCGTACCCTGTAGGTCGGCCACATCTCAGCCTCTAAGCCCTGTTTGCCCTCCTATAGGTCCTCCCTGGGGATCTGAGGAGAGCTGGTAATTTATGTCCTGGGTGTCGCTCTTAGGCGCTCCCTCATGGGAGAACGCATTTTCCCCTATTAAAGCCAAATTGTGGCCCGTTCCACTCCCGGGATGTCTGTTTGGGCTAGCCAAGGTAGCCAGACTTTTTGAAAATTTACACCAGTGTCGTTGACCAAACTTGTCAACTTCTCCATCTGGCAAACTGACCAAATTCGGTTCCTAATATTCGTAATTGGCGGGATTTCATTCTGTTTCCAGCGTGCTGCGATCTCCCACCTAACCGCCATAGCAAAGTGAACTATTAGTTTGTTTTCTCCTTTGGTGAACCCGTCCGCTGGTCTGTTCAGGAGGAACAGCCATGGGTCTAATGGGACGGGTTTACTTGTAATCTTATTCAACCAGTCCTTAATTGAATCCCAGACTGGGACGATTTTGGGGCATGACCACAGCATGTGTAACAGATCTGCCTGCTGTCCCCATTGTCTCGGGCACAATTGGGAGTAACTGGGCAGGAATTTAGCTAGTTTTGTGGGAGTGTGGTACCAGCGCATCATTACCTTATATGCGTTCTCCCTTAAGGTTGTGCATATAGAACTTTTGGAAGTTGCCGTCACTATTTTTGTCCATTCCTCTACCTCTAACTCCTCTCCTAGGTCTGTCTCCCAGATAGTCATGTATCTTGTCTTGTCCGTCACCGTCGTGGATGTCCCTGATCGACAGAGCTTTTCGAAATTTGTCATGGGGGTCTGTGGCTGAACTTTTTGATAGAACGCCCTGATCTGGAGGTATCTAAAGATCTCGGCATTAGGGATATTGTGGTCAGATTTGAGTATTTCGACTATTTGTATGCCTTGTCTCCCCTCCAGATCTACCAATCTCTTAATGTTTTTTACTTTCCAGATAGTGAATTCTGTACTGGACTGGCCCGGAGCAAAGAGTGGGTTGTTCCATAGTGGCGTCATACCCGACGCCCTGCTGGTCAGTGTGCATTTGAGCATACTGCTGCGGCAGCATTTATTCTTACTAATCACTGGCATGTACCTGGCATGTTCCTGGAATGCACTCTGTTCACCTGGAGCATGCCGGGCTCCTTTTGCCTTCCCAGCCAGGCGCATTACACGGCAGACGCGCGGTTGATGTGTTAATTGATAATGGTTCAGGATTTACTAGGCTGCAATGCTTCGTGTGTCCGCCAGATGGCATAAATTCATGACTTGTAATGCGCCGAATCAGTAATGTGTTGGCTTGCAGGTGTTTTGTTTAAAAAAGATACTGTACCACAGTGTGCCATTGTAACTTGGCCTTGGCCTTGAGACTGAAGGAAGAGTTGCCAAAATGTATCAATTTAGGCGTTTCATATTAAAGAAAGACAAAGACCAGTTTCAGTTTGTACACTATTCTCCAGAGACCCACCCGCCATGAGTGTGCAGCCTGCTTCCCAAAAACCTGACAGAAGTTACGCGTATTTGATATGGGCCGCGATTAATGCAACAGAGGATAAGATGGCAACAGTTGCTCAAATTTATCAGTATTTTATCGAAAAATATGACTTTTACAAATTTTCGCCAACTCCTCATATGTGGAAGCGTGCAATAAGGAAAAGGTTATGTAGTGACCCCTGTTTTCACCGTATTGAGCCCCAATTTGTTGGAGGGTATTGGTGTGTATCACCGGGTTTTTCCCGTATCTATGATCATGGAGGCGGCAAAAGGCAAAGGGTCGTGTTAAAACCAACTAAGAAGCGACAGTCGCTGCCAAGCAATGCACCAGCAACAGCACCGGCTTCCAATGACGGTCCCACTGTCAGTGACAACCCTGAGCTTGAGCCTGAGGCTGAGCTGGATTTGGCGTGCAGTTTTGATGAAGCTTGCATGTACCTAAGCGATTTCCAGCCTCACCTGCTGACTACAGATGGACAAGTCCCGCTGCCAACTATCGACGTGGATGATGAAGAAAGCTGGACCGGCAGTGGACCGGCGCCGGCGCAAGCTGAATGGGAAATTCAATGGTGAGTGCTGTCTTGTTGCCGTATTATTTTGGTGGGGCTGGCTGGGTACTTCTTTAGGGGGCTGACCATTACTATACTGTACATTAAAACTTTTCTTTTTTTTTCCTCAGAAAAGAAAACGGCTAATGGGGGGATTTCGATGGATAATAATGTACTGTACTGTATGCTGATGTTTTCCGGCCGTACAGTATACTGTGTAATAAACCCTGATAAAATAAAACTATGCATTTATTCTACATACAGTATTCAGTATCGTTTCATTATTTGTCTTCCACAGTATACTGTACAGTGGTATACAGTGCCTAACATCTATGGGCAAAAATAATTTTATTCCTAGGTGCCTTACAACAGAAGTTCCCACGCCAATTGCCCGTGAACTTGACCGCGGCCCTAAGTACAGTAGTTCCCACGCCAATTGCGCGAATATAATGTAAAATAACCCGTTCTGTGGGTCTGAGTGTGTTGAAATTTACCTGGTCCCCATGCAAGGGGACCCTTGCCATAGTGGAAAAATATCAGCCTCCCAACACCCCCGGAACCGGAGGTACCAAAAGACAATTTTAAAGCACATTTCCAAAGTGGCTTTTTTTCTGCCATGCAAGTCAATGGCAGAAACCTGAACTTTAACATCACCCTGACTCCGTTCTGTTGCCACAAGAGGGTCGCAATTTGCCATGCAATCCTGCCACAACTAGGACTACATGGTGTCCGAATATGAGCCCTCTAGCTCGAACAGAACCGGAGTTCTGGGTTCAAGGTTTCTGCTCATTGTGACTAAGCCGCTTCAAAGCTTTCTCCGCCATTTGCGCTCAATGGTAGGACCCTCCTCGCCGGCGTGACCCTTTCTCGCCGCCATTACTGCTCGGACCCTGTTGGGGTCAAGTGAGGGGGTTCCTAACATCTAGGGGGCAAATACATTTTATTTCTAGGTGCCCTAAAACAAAAGTTCCCACGCCAATTGACCTAGTTCCCACGCCAATTGCCGTAGTTCCTACGCCAATTGCGCGACCAGCCAGTAAAAAACAGTGCACAAGCCTCTACAGTCCACAGTACATTTGTTACACTGGCAAAGCAGCAGATGGAAACAATGTGAGGCAATTCAACATGGTTTTTTATTGGTTATTTACAATATTGAAACATTTAAAGTGCACAGCAATTCAAAACATCAAGAAAACAAAACATTTTTGGTGCGTGGGGCAAAGGGAGTTAAAGTGACATTTTAAGTTACTGTACATCTCCTTTATTAAAGAAACCCAGTACTGTATACAGTACAGTGGGATGGTGCCCAACACTGTCAGTCAGACCTGCACCAGTTCAGTCCTAGAGGGCAGCAAACAGGGCAGGTTTTCAGGGCAACATTGAAAACCGTGCCTGTTTGCGGCTCTCAGGGACTGGAGTTGTGCATGTCCTGTGAAAAAAAACACACATCAACATCTCCTTTGTTTAAGTACAGCAGGTACTGTAGGGCAAAACATGGAGAGTACAATACAGTTCAGCACAACAGTATGGTCTCACTGACAATCCTCCACATTGTCCACCCATGGCCGATTCCTTGCATGGCGCAAAACACCATTAATGCAGTCTCTAACGCCTTTCATTACAGGATCTGTAACTGTATAAAAGCGCCGCATTTCATCCAGAATGTTTTTCCTTAAAATGGCAGGAAGGGCCTTTTTTACGCGATTCCCCTCGTAGTTCACTTTGAACACCCAGTCGCAGTACAACGTGTAGGGAACCTGGTGCTTAAAAATGATCAAGGCATACTTGTAGGGTACACCAGCACTCATCACCCTATACTTCTCCCTGAGCCCCGGTGGCAGATCGTGCAGGGTGATGTCGGGCACTGTTTCTATGCGAGCGGGTGTAGGTCTTTTGGGAACGGGTGTGCTTGAGGCGACGGGCGATGGTAGGATGTCTGGGAGGAAGCTTTCCTCCGGTCGTGGTCGCCGTGTTGTCTCCTGGCGTGGTCTTGATGGGGTTGTCATGTCCTCCTCAACGGCATACATGTACACTACATCTTGTGGTGGAGGGGGGGCGCTTGGTGATGGAAGGGGGTCCAAGGTCCCATTCATCACATCCATGTCACCCTCCTGCTCCGGCGTCGGGGAAACAGGGGCATTAGCACTGAGCAAATAATGTATGCCCGCAATGTCAGCCTCTATCTTCTCCATCCGTTGATCCATCTGTTGCTCCATTTGTAGCATCCGTTGATCCATCCCTTGCTCCATTTGTAGCATCCGTTGCTCCACATTTAGCATTGTCTCCAGAAGCAGATCTAACTTTGCCAGCACAATAGAATTCCCGGGGAGATCCAAACTTATCCCATTCAGCATCCGGTCCAACGAGTTGCTTCTTGTGCATGGCGTCTGGACATCTGGGGGGATGGGTGCAACGGAGGATGAGATGGGGGTTCCATGGAGAGAAGCGGCATCGATGGAGAGTGGAGGAGGTGACCTGTGGATACCCGGTAGAGGAGAAGCGGCAGCATCGTCGAAGAGGGATGGAGAAGGTGACCTTTGGATTTCCGGGCGAGAAGCAGAGTCATCTAAGCGCAAAGGAGACAGTGACCCGTGGATTTCAGAGGCGGCAGCGTCGTCAGATGGAACCGGAGAAGATGGGGGTGGAGAAGACGGGATGAAGATTTCCGGGACAGCTACAGCAGAGTCGTCGAAGCATATGGGAGGAAGTGGTCTGCAGGTCCGATGGGTTGGCTGCCATTCGTAATGTGTAGAGAGCATATTAGCATATATCTTCTTCACATAATGAGGCTTACGTTTAAGAAAACCCTTAGCCTTTGGGGTCAGCAGAAGGTTTTCTTTATTGGCCTTAGCCTGTCGCTTTGCCCTTGGCGTGGAAACGGCAACCGCCTTTCGCTTTTTCAGCAAGACAGGCACGGCAGAGGTGAGTGGGTTCTTGTGTCCATAGAACCGGGGATGCTCCATGGAAGCAGGTGGCACAATGCAGTACAGTATCTGGACAAGGGCAAGTTCAGATAAAGATGCTGGAGTGGTGGCCTATGCAAAGTGTGTGACCTTTTATGCATGGCGGCCAGGTACAGGTGTTGAAAGTGGGCGTACTCTAATGTGAGTCATTAACGTATAAATACACCATCCATTTTGTGGATTGACTGCACATAGAATACACATTGACTAAACATCGAATATACATTCTTATATTTGTATTTCTTTCTATTCGCAGCAATGCCTGTTAAAAAGATTTCAAAGGATCTCAGCATGCGAATTAAGGAGATGTACAGGAGCGGACACCGAATTGCTGCTATCCAACGCTGGTTAGCTACTTCTGACCTCGTTGTGCCATTAACCACCGTGAGCTATCATGCACAAGGAAAAAACAGAGACCGGAAAAAGGCACCAAGGGTAACAAACGCGTAAGTATATTTATAAAACTTAAGAAATTTTTTTTTTTTGTATATTTCAATTAATCTTACAACGGTATATACTGAATAGGATGTACTGTATATTTATATTTATATTACAACAGTAGATTTATTTGGTATATTTATATGTATAGTACAACAGTATATATATTTTGTCTATTTATATTTATAGTACAGCAGTATACATTTTTTGTATATTTCAATTAATCTTACAACGGTATATACTGAATAGGATGTACTGTATATTTATATTTATATTACAACAGTAGATTTATTTGGTATATTTATATTTATAGTACAGCAGTATACATTTTTTGTATATTTCAATTAATCTTACAACAGTATATATATTTTGTCTATTTATATTTAATGTACAGTACTGTACAGTATATTACAACATTGCATTTATATACATTTTATATTGCTGCATATTAATAAAACAATATAATTTCTTTACATTGTAGGGAGACAACTGTTCTGGTGGACAAAATAAGTGAGGAGAATGATGAGAGGAGTACATTAAGGGTCAAATACACTCTGCAGGAAAAGCACAATCTGACTGTATCCGAGAGCAGCATAAAGAAGATGAGACGCGGCATTGGATGGAAATATGGACGTGTGAGGTTAGTACTGGACAGTACAGGAGGTAAAAGTGTTGTTTTGCAAACTGTACTGCACTGTGCCGCAAAAAAATTTAATTTCTTGTCATTACAGAGCGTACCCCATGATACGGGACGCAAACAAAATCAAAAGAGTGCTCCAGACCCAGGCATGGATCGACAGCGGGGAGACTTTCCAAGATTGCATCTTCACTGATGAGTCTACTTTGTCGCTGGAGAGATTTGCACGATTTGCGTTCCACAAAAAAGGTCGCTTATCTTTGAAGCCGTGGCCAAAACACCCTGTGAAGCTGCATGTGTGGGGTGCCATCTCTAGGCGTGGACCGGGATGCATTGTCATCTTTGAAGGTAAAATGTATCAAATATAATGTCGCCTAATGCACTGTACTTGACTAGTGTTGCCTTACCGTATGCACTGTACTGTACTATTGTGCAGTTTTTTGAGCACTTTTCTTTTTTTGCTATAGGAATCATGAATAAAGCTTACTTCCAAGACAACATTGTGTCCGAGATAGGGCAATACATCACACGAGACTTTCCCAATGGTCACCGCTTCTACCAGGACAACGATCCCAAGCACACCGCGTCAACGGTGCATATCCTTGAGTGCGGCAACAACTGGGTGAAGACGCCAGCGGAGTAAGTGCAGTAGACCGTGTCCCATTTTTGTTCCCCACTGTTTTTAGCTCTTAAACCAATTGTCCTTTCTTTCCAATGACAGGTCGCCAGACTTCAATCCGATCGAAATGGTCTGGCATCAGCTGAAGGACCATATCCGAAAAGTGGTGAAACCCTCTAAAAAGGACGAGTTGTTGAAAGGCATACTGAGTTTTTGGAAGGATGTACTCACCGTGGAACGCTGCAATAAATATATAGACCACATTGCCACTGTGTTGCCCATTGTCATCGCGCGTAATGGGCAAGCATCAGGAAAGTAGTACTGTGCTGTAGTATTGTAAGTACAGTACAGTATGTTACAGGTAAGTATGGCACAGATTTTTTCTTTCCAGATAGTAAGAGTATTCAGTAGTTAGTTTTTTCTTTACAGAGACAGAGAGAGCAGCACCAGCCATTAGGTTACAGATACATAGAATTTAACAGTAGTCAGAGTATACAGTAGTACCAGTACGGTATACAGTACACTAGTTGGACAGTACTACAGTAACTGCCTACTAACTGCCCCATTTTTTTTCTTTCCAGAGAAAGCTGCACCAGCCACCTACTACAGTAGTTCTGCCATAATACAGTACAGTAACTGCACTAATTTTTGGTTTTCTTGTCGTTCCAGGAAAAACGGTGGCCTAGGGGGATGGGGGCGTTGTGTCCAGTCAAATCTGCTTGTGTAAATCTGCTTGTACAGTATATAAACAGCAGCAATGATGTACACAAAACCTCTCCTCTCTCAATGAACTACTGTACTGCAGACAAAATGAGGAAAAGATAAAGAAAGACTAAAGAAAAATTAATTTTACTATACAGTATATACTCATGTTTCCCCATGTTTCACAAAGGTTTTCCAAATTCGAGAGGGGACTTTTGAAAGCATTACAGTACCGTTCAAAGAACAGGCCTCTAAGGGTTGGGGGAGGGGGATGGTGTGATTAGACCCCAAAGACAACCCCCAAATATAGTACATAAAAAGCAAGCCACTATAACTCCCTGTGCCCCATGCACCAAAAATGTTTTGTGGCAGGCAGAAGAATGTACTGTAATAATAAAGGCTGCAGAATGTATTATTGTGTATGGATGGTTAAAAAAAGCAAGTCACTTTAACTCCCTGTGTTTTCTTGATGTTTTGAATTGCTGTGCACTTTAAATGTTTCAATATTGTAAATAACCAATAAAAGACCATGTTGAATTGCCTCACATTGTTTCCATCTGCTGCTTTGCCAGTGTAACAAATGGTATGTGGACTGTAGAGGCTTGCTGCACTGTTTTTTTACTGGCTGGTCGCGCAATTGGCGTAGGAACTACGGCAATTGGCGTGGGAACTAGGTAAATTGGCGTGGGAACTTTTGTTTTAGGGCACCTACAGTAGAAATAAAATTTATATGCCCCCTAGATATTAGGAACCCCCTCACTTGACCCCAACAGGGTCCGAGCAGTAATGGCGACGAGAAAGGGTCACGCCGGCGAGGAGGGTCCTACCATTGAGCGCAAATGGCGGAGAAAGCTTTGAAGCGGCTTAGTCACAATGAGCAGAAACCTGGAACAGCATCATCATGCCTTTAACCTTATATCGCAATGTAAATGTGAGGATAAACCTCATAGTGTCTGATGCTCAGCAGAGTGCATGTACTTGCATATGGAGCAGTTATTGACAAGGCAAACCTTTGCTACATATAGCTTTAGTGTATTTTGGCAATTCCCTGTTGCAGGTATATAGTAAAAAATAATGACAGAACGGGAGGGCCATATCTTCAGTCTTTAAAAACCAGGGTTTTGGGGCTAATTGCAGGTGAAACTGGTTAGAGGCAGGATACATAAGCGTACCCTAAGATACCACTCTCCTGTTACTCACGGAACAGACCATGCTGCTGCCCCATTGCCCACCCGGTGTCTTTGCTGCCTGCGCTCTTGTTCAGACCGGTCCCTTTCGGCCACCGCGACTGTCTGCCTCTGTGCTGACTGTTTTTGACTTCCCTGCCTGCGGAAAGGTGAACTCCTTCCGAACGGCTCCATGGTGTGTCCCTGTAACAAAGCGTCCCCTCTTGTCGTGTTCTCACCAGTGTGGCATTGACAGTGACTCGGTTAATCTCTTTGTCCAATGCGAAACGAGATTGCCTGCCGTTGCGTCCGCCATATAGTATTAGGTAGTAAGTACAATAGGTGGAAAGGCGTCACTTCATGTAGAACGCAGCCAACGATGGATAAAATAAAATCAGCTTTAATAAGACATGTTGCTGTACATCACAGAATAAGTCCCTGACGGCGTTTCTGTTCCGGAGGAACTTTAATCAAGAGTGACTGATGTTTGCACATATGTCATAGCTTAATAGGCAATAGCCCTTCCAATCATTTGTTCCACCACAGTTTTAACACTTCAATTAATCATAAGAAAAACACGAGGGTAAGGAGTTGTTGATATCAGCCCATAAGAGTACGAGCATGCATAAACAATTAATTAACAAAACGACAAACACTTTACCTAACTGAAATTTAAGAAACACCAAAGCATTGATGTGTAGCATACATGGTAATAGAAAACTATTAATCGATGGAAATATACATCTAGTAGGGATCTACTAAAGGTATATCCACTACTAGATGTATAGATTCCTTCGATAATTTTCTATTTACCATGTATGGCTACCACTCAAATGCTTGTGTTTGTTATAAATTATAGTTAGGTAAATTGTATTCTTTTTTTTTTAATTAATTGTTTTATGCATTGCAAGTACTTTTTATGGTCTATATCAACTCCCTCCCTCGGTTTTTTCTATATGATTGATGATGTTTTCAATCTGTGATGGAAACCATGTTGTGAGGGCTTGCCTATTTAAGATTCATATGTGCAGACATCAGTCCTCTTTGAAAGTTCCTCACAACTGAATAACGCGTCAAAGGACTATTCTGTTATTGTACACAAACAATTCTTAATTAAAGCTGATTTTAATCCATCGTTTGGCTGATGTTCTCATGGGCAGTGACCGCCTTCACCTTTTACTTTACTAATCTCACAACACTAAGGGTCTAAACTCCCCCTGTACACGTAAATAGCACTCACTGACTACAAAAAGAAGGGGGCCAGACTTCCATAACTACTTCCATTACACCACACTTTAGCACCACTGCTCTCCCAAATACTTTGATAAGCAGTATACAACAGGTATATCCTCTTGCCACAGAAAAAGCGGGGAGTAATCAATATTGATCCACAATAGATTCAGGGCATGTGGTGGATAGGGTGAAAAAAGATCAGGACCGGCAGGGTTCTTTGATGATCATAGAGGTATCCATAAATGCACAACCAATAACAGTGGCAGCACAATCTACGCCCCAACGTGCGAGAGTCCAACTCCTTCGTTCTCCAAAGACTTTAATGTTCTTAAAAATTTAGCAAAGGGGCGATAGTCTTAGGTGAGATGTCAATTCAACAGCTTTGATGCAGCCCTTGGATATAATCCATTCCCCATAGACCAGGCCACAACACGACCTTCGCCCTTGACAGGATTAGCAGAATTTTACAACTATAACGCTTGAGGAGAACACAATCCCTAGACCGGCCTCTACACTTCTTACTCTCATCCCGGTCCATGACTCATTTAGCAAATCGATTAACTTCGTTGTCTCTAGTAGATGGTCCCCGCGATCACCCCATTCTGGGATCCATGATATTTCATGGTGATCAAGAATCACGAGTGCACCGATGAGCCAAGGTGCACACACATAGTGCTGGCAAACCAGAGCAAATTGGAAATTCAACGATTTCCCTCCTAAAGATCCCCGATTTAGAAAGGAAAGTATCAAAGCGGCGATCAGAGTACTTCTTTAGCTGAAAAAAAGGTTGCGTTAGCTCTCATATAACCCCTCCTGGGAGGCCCATAAAGCACACTGAGGGGGGTTTTTGATTAGCCTGCGCCCAAAAGAACAAAAGGAAAGCGACGCAACATTATTAAAGAACAAGCAGAGTTAAAAGCGCTTGGGAACAACATAGATTATCCCCAAATGGTGCTGACTCTCCAGCAATTAAGGACACTCCAGATTAAACTGAACCTACTCCTCAACCCCCCAATAATGCCGATAATCGTTAAGATTGGTCAAAGAAGAAGATTTCTCTTAGAAAGCAAACACAACCAGATACCTTGTTGGCTAAGATGATTACTCTAACACAACATAATATATATACAATCCCTGCGGCGGGAATCGGGGGGGTCACGGCCAATCCAAAACATATAGTAGGGATTTTAAAAAAGCTTCTACGCAACAATTGTACGTGGGGAAAGGTTTCCCGATCTAACTGGGACAACGGAAGGCCCTACGGGTTTCGTGAGAAACGCAAACATACCCGGTTGTTGAGTGGGTCAGATTAGAGAGGTATCAGGTCGAGATGTTCACAATGGGAGGAACTATCAGAAGGTTATTAAAAACCTGAAACACTCTAAAGCCCCCAGGTCCCGACGGACTATTCAAATATTTACTATAAGAAAGCTTCAGGAAACAATTTGGCCCCTATCTCCTTCGTATGTTTTAATTAAGTGCTGACGGTTCCCCCCTTCCCCACCAGATGCTCCAAGCATCCATTCAGTAATCTACATAATGCAGGGCAAAGACACCCCTGACTGTAAACGCTACAGACCAATATCCCTGATTATTCGGACATCAAAATCTACGCAAATTATTGGCCAACAGATTGAGTTCTTATCCTACCCCAGACTGTTGCACCATATCACAGTTTATCATTCCAGGGTCGACAAGCACAATAACCCCGACATCATTGAATCTGCTAGAATAGCCATTTCAATCTATACACTTATGGGCGCTCAGTCTCTGATGCGGAAAAAGCGTTTGATAGGAATAACTGGCAAACCTGGAAGCCACGCTTGGAGCGTTACCGGCATGGGTAGACAAATTTTGATAAAAGCTATATTCGCTCTCTACTCAGCCCCGTCGGCATGGTTCCCACCGAGGGATTCGCTTCAGTATCCCTTCCAAATTAAGACGAACGAGACAGGGATGCCCGCCTCTCCCCTCCTCTTTTGCACTGTGTATGGGGGAACGCTTGCGTCCAGATACGGTATGCAAGACACTCAACGGTTATGACTCGAAACCAGTCGCATAAGGTGGCACTATATGCGGATGATTAGAATTCCTGACTATCCAAGCCCCTTACCTCCTACCACCCAATCCCCCGTTGTTCTTGTTGTCCCCCCCCCACCCCACCCTGACCCCCCCCGCCCGCACGACCTCCCCCCCACCCCCCCCCCCCCCCCCCCCCCCCCCTCCACCCACCCCCCCCCCCCCCCACCCCCCCCCCCCACCCCTCCACCCCCCCCCCCCCCCCCCGCCCCCACCCCCCCCCCCGCCCCCCTCCCCCCCCCCCCCCCCCCCCCCCCCCCCCTACCCCCCCCCCCCCCGCGCCACCCCACCCCCCCCCCCCCCCCCCCCCCCACCAACACCCTTTGTTTTTGTTTTGGTTTTTTTTTTTTTTTTTTCCAAATTTCATTTGGCTTAATAGCTGGTTTAAATTATCGAGGTACGATCTATAAACATAAATCTCCCCAGACACTGTGAAAAGCTAATTTGCCATAAATCAACTCTCCGCTGGCAACAACACCAAATTAAATATCTAGGGTTTAAATATCACAAGACATACATATCGCACGAATCTATCAGCATATTATCCAGACTGGATGCGTGACTCTGAAAGATGGACATCAAGAGGTGGCCAAATACAAATATCTCATGATTGGTAAAATCCACTGCTTTAAAATAAATTTGCTCCCTCCGTCCTCTTATCTCTACCAAAACCCTCACCGTTGCCTATAGCTTGTCATGACCTCTCTCACTCCAATCCGAGATATAAAAATTTATCTGGGAGGAACGAAGGCGGGGGGCAAAAAGCAATGGCGCAACAAACGGGAGCAGGTGGGCTCAGCGTACCGTGTTGCTTGTTGTCCTATGTACTAGGGGGGGGCACGGGCACGGGGCCCAATGATGTCAATTGTGGCAGTGGCACTCTAGACCCGCGGGCACTTCCAAAGATGGGGCCGCTGTATGAACGGAGGTCAATGCCTCCCAAGACATTGGAGCATCTGATTTGGTGATCCCCCGCTCCAAAAAAGGGTGCGCAGAGGCACCAACTGTCCCGCTATCGCCCATGACCACTCGCTCTCGATATGGAATTGGCACTACACTGGCGGACCAAATTTATTCTTACTTGGCTAGCTCCGCGAATTTCAGAGTATCCCGTGATGGTGCGGTTTTGTGTCATTTTCTCCCGGGTGTTAGCGTTATTTCCGCGGCTGTGATTTAAGCATTTTATTCCGGCTGGCTTGCAATCTGCAATGCCGTGTAAAAACGCATGGGGGCTTGCGAGCTGTTGTCTCTGAAGTCTAATACCTTCGCGGTTCAACCTGCAGTATTGTACCTGTACACAGTCTGTGCGTGTGCGCGCAGTAATAGTAAAATTGCATATTTAAAATTTATTTTAAAGTACAGTACTGTACATGCTCGGACCCTGTAGGTGAAGTGAGGGGGTTCCTAACATCTGGGGGAAATGAATTTTAATTCTATGGTGAGTACTGTCTTGTTGCCGTATTATTTGGTGGGGGCTGGCTGGGTACTATCTTTAGGGGGCTGACCATTACTGACTGTACATTAAAACTTTTCTTTTTTTTTCTCATCAGAAAAAGATAACGGCTAATGGGGTGGATTTCGATGGATAATATTGTACTGTACTGTATGCTGATGTTTTTCCGGCCGTACAGTATACTGTGTAATTTACCCCGATTAAATAAAACTATGCTTTATTCTACATACAGTATTCAGTATCGTTTCATTATTGTCTTCCACAGTATACTGTACAGTGTATACAGTGCCTAACATCTATGGGCAAAAAGAATTTTATTCCAGGTGCCTACAAACAGAAGTTCCCACGCCAATTGCCCTGAACTTGACCGGGGCCCTAAGTAGTTCCCAGCCAATTGCGCGAATATAATGTAAAATAACCCGTTCTGTGGGTCTGAGTGTGTTGAAATTTACCTGGTCCCCATGCGGGTGGACCCTTGCCATAGTGGCAAAATATCAGCCCTCCAAGACCCCCGGAACCGAGGTACCAAAAGACAATTTAAAAGCACATTCCAAAGTGGCTTTTTTTTCTGCCATGCAAGTCAATGGCAGAAACCTGAACTTTAACATCACCCTGACTCCGTTCTGTTTGCCACGAGGGTTGCAATTTGCCATGCAATCCTGCGCAACAGCACATGGTGTCCGAATATGAGCCCTCTCTCTGAACAGACCGAGTTCTGGGTTCCAGGTTTCTGCTCATTGTGACTAAGCTGCTTCAAACTTTCTCCCATTTTGCGCTCATGGTAGGACCCTCCTCGCCGGCGTGACCCTTCTCGTCTCCATTACCTGCTTCTCGTCAACCCTGTTGGGTCAAGTGGGGGGTTTCCTAACATCTAGGGGGCAAATAATTTTTATTTCTAGGTGCCCTAAAACAAAGTTCCCACGCCAATTGACCTAGTTCCCACGGCAAATTGCTCGTAGTTCCTACGCCATTTGCGCGACCAGCCAGTAAAAAACAGTGCAGCAAGCCTCTACAGTCCAAACATTTGTTTACACTGGCAAAGCAGCAGATGGAAACAATGTGAGGCAATTCAACATGGTCTTTTATTGGTTATTTACAATATTGAAACTTTTAAAGTGCACAGCAATTCAAAACATCAAGAAAACAAAACATTTTTGTGCGTGGGGCCACAGGGTTAAAGTGACTTGCTTTTTATGTGCTGTATTTGGGGTTGTCTTTGGGGCTTTTATTCATCAATTATATGATCAACTGCCTTTTGAAATTACACTGCGTGTTAACTACAGTACTGTATTTCAGCCACACACCTCCAGACTTTTAATCCCTCCCTAGCCAAGCATATTGCATTGTGTTCTTAATCCGCCCATACATAGCCGAGCTTCAAACACAGTGCGATACGCTCGCTCTAATCACACCATCCCCCTCCCCCAACCCTTAGAGGCCTGTTCTTTGAACGGTACTGTGATGCTTTCAAAAGTCCCCTCTCGAATTTGAAATGTAAATCTGATGTGCACAGCACTGAGAGAATTGGAGTACACTGAGACAGTACAGTATTTCATCAGGTGTGAAATATTTGTCAGTCACTATGGTTTACAGTCACATGTTTTTATACAATACAGTACAGTACATTCTTTAATATCTTTAACATTTTTGTGCGTGGGGCACAGGGAGTTAAAGTGACTTGCTTTTTATGTGCTGTATTGGGTTGTCTTTGTGGGCTTTTACCGGAGGTACAAAAAAGACAATTTAAAAGCACATTTCCAAAGTGGCTTTTTTTCTGCCAATGCAAGTCAATGGCAGAAACCTGAACTTTAACATCACCCTGACTCCGTTCTGTTGCCACCAGTAGTGGTCGCATTTGCCATGCAATCCCTGGCCGCAACTAGGACTACATGGTGTCCGAATATGAGCCCTCTAGCTCGAACAGAAACCGTGAGTTCTGGGTTTCCCNNACGTCCAACAGTACATTGTTACACTGGCACAAGCAGCAGATGGAAACATGTGAGGCAATTCAAACATGGTCTTTTTGGTGGAGTCAGTACAAAAAAATTTTACAATATTGAAAATTTAAAGTGCACAGCAATTCAAAAACATCAGAAAACACAGGGAGTTAAAGTGACTTGCTTTTTTTAACCATCCATACACAATAATACATTCTGCAGCCTTTATTATTACAGTACATTCTTCGCTCTGCCAAAACATTTTGGTGCATGGGGCACAGGGAGTTAAGTGGCTTGCTTTTTATGTACATATGGGGGTTGTCTTTGTGGTCTAATCACACCATCCCCCTCCCCCAACCCTTAGAGGCCTGTTCTTTGAATGGTACTGTAATGCTTTCAAAAGTCCCCTCTCGAATTTGGAAAACCTTTGTGAAACATGGGGAAACATGAGTATATACTGTATAGTAAAATTAATTTTTCTTTAGTCTTTCTTTATCTTTTCCCATTCTGTCTGCAGTACAGTAGTTCATTGAGAGAGGAGAGGTTTTGTGTACATCATTGCTGCTGTTTATATACTGTACATTTGACGTACAAGAGATTTGACTGGACACAAAGCCCCCATCCCCCTAGGGCACCGTTTTTCCTGGAACGACAAGAAAACCAAAAATTAGTGAGTTACTGTACTGTATTATGGCAGAACTACTGTAGTAGGTGTGGTGCAGCTTTCTCTGGAAAGAAAAAAAGGGGCAAGTTACTGCTGCGGCAGAGTTTATTCGAGCATTTGCCCGTTCTCTGCCGCAGCAGTAGCCTGGCGCGCGCCCGAGAGTGACGGGGCGCGGAAGCAGAGGAAGAGCGCCCTCCGATCGGGCGCTCTCCTACCGCTGCGGGTCCGCCGGTCCCGGAAACCTGCGCGGTCCGCGATCGCGGGACACCAGGCTCCCTCGGGAGCCCCTGGACGAGCGTGAGGGGGCGCACGCTCCCGAGATGCGTGAACGCGGTCTTATGACGGCGGCACGCCAGGGGCGCCACTAGCAAGCGGGAGATTTCCCGGCTGCGGTACGACCCACACTCGAATAAAGTGTGTCGGTACTGTAGTAGGCAGGTACTGTGTACTGTCCAACTTGTTACTGTATACCGTACTGGAACTACTGTACTCTGACTACTGTTAAATTCTAGTATCTGTAACCTAATGGCTGGTGCTGCTCTCTCGTCTCTGTAAAGAAAAAACTAACTACTGTATACTCTTACTATGGAAAGAAAAAATCTGTGCCATACTTACCTGTAACATACTGTACTGTACTACAATACTACAGCACAGTACTACTTTCCTGATACTTGCCCATTACGCGCGATGACAATGGGCAACCACAGTGGCAATGTGGTCTATATATTTATTGCAGCGTTCACAGTGAGTACATCCTTCCAAAAACTCAGTATGGCTTTCAACAACTCGTCCTTTTTGGAGGGTTTCACCACTTTCCGGATATGGTCCTTCAGCTGATGCCAGACCATTTCGATCGGATTGAAGTCTGGCGACCTGTCATTGGAAGAAAGGACAATGGTTTAAGAGCTAAAAACAATGGGGAACAAAAATGGGACACGGTCTACTGCACTTACTCCGCTGGCGTCTTCACCCAGTTGATGCCGCGCTCAAGGATATGCGCCGTTGACGCGGTGTGCTTGGGTCCTGGTAGAAACGGTGACCATTGGGAAAGTCTCGTGTGATGTATTGCACTATCTCGGGTACAATGTTGTCTTGGAAGTAAGCTTTATTCATGATTCCTATAGCAAGAAAAGAAAAGTGCTCAAAAACTGCACAATAGTACAGTACAGTGCATACGGTAAGGCAACACTAGTCAAGTACAGTGCATTAGGCACATTATATTTGATACATTTTACCTTCAAAGATGACAATGCATCCGGGCCACGCCTAGAGATGGCACCCCACACATGCAGCTTCACAGGGTGTGTTTTGGCCGCGGCTTCAAAGATAAGCGACCTTTTTTGTGGAACGCAAATCGTGCAAATCTCTGCAGCGACACACGATAGACTCATCAGTGAAGATGCAATCCTGGAAAGTCTCCCCGCTGTCGATCCATGCTGGGCCTGGAGCACTCTTTTGATTTTGTTTGCGTCCCGTATCATGGGGTACGCTCGTAATGACAAGAAATGAATTTTTTTGCGGTACAGTGCAGAACAGTTGCGAAACAACACTTTTACCTCTGTACTGTCCAGTACTAACCTCACACGTCCATATTTCATCCAATGCTGCGTCTCATCTCTTTATGTCGGTCTCGGATACAGTCAGATTGTGCTTTTCCTGCAGAGTGTATTGACCTTAATGCTCTCCTTCATCATTCTCCTCACTTATTTGTCCACCAGAACAGTTGTCTCCCTACATGTAAGAAATTATATGTTTTATTAATATGCAGCAATATAAAAATGTATAAAATGCAATGTTGTAATATTACTGTACAGTACTGTACATTAAATATAAATAGACAAAATATAATACTGTTGTAAGATTAATTGAAATATACAAAAAATGTTAGCTGGACATTAAATATAAATAGACCAATATATTACTGTTTATATACATATAAATATACCAAATAAATTACTGTTGTAATATAAAATATAAATAACAGTACATCCTATTCAGTATATACCGTTGTAAGATTATTGAAATATACAAAAAAAAAATTTTTGTTAAGTTTTATAATATACTTACGCGTTTATTACCCTTGGTGCCTTTTTCCGGTTCTGTTTTTCCTTGTGGATGATAGCTCACGGTGGTATGGCACAACGAGGTCAGAAGTAGCTAACCAGCGTGGATAGCAGCAATTCGGGGTCCGCTCTGTACATCTCCTTAATTCGCATGCTGAGATCCTTTGAATCTTTTTAACAGGCTATGCTGCGAGTGGAAAGAAATACAGACACAAGAATGTATATTCGATGTTTAGTCGATGTGTATTCTATGTGCAGTCAATCCACAAAATGGATGGTGTGTATTTATACGTTAATGACTCACATTAGAGTACGCCCACTTTCAACACTGTACCTGGCCGCCATGCATAAAAGGTCACACACTTTGCATAGGCACCCACTCCAGGATCTTTATTGAACTTGCCCTGTCCAGATTAGTACTGCATTGGCACCTGCTTCATGGAGTATCCCGTTTCTATGGACACAAGAACCCTACTCACCTCTGCCGTGCCTGTCATGCTGAAAAAGCGAAAGGTGGTTGCCGTTTCCACGCCAAGGGCAAGCGCAGGATAGGACAGTAGAGGCTTGCTGCACTGTTTTTTTACTGGCTGGTCGCGCAATTGGTGAAGGAACAACGGCAATTGGCGTGGGAACTAGGTCAATTGGCGTGGGAACTTTTGTTTTAGGGCACCTAGAAATAAAATGTATTTTCCCCCTAGATGTTAGGAACCCCCTCACTTGACCCCAACAGGGTCCGAGCAGTAATGGCGGCGAGAAAGGGTCACGCCGGCGAGGAGGGTCCTACCATTGAGCGCAAATGGCGGAGAAAGCTTTGAAGCGGCTTAGTCACAATGAGCAGAAACCTGGAACCCGACCTCCGGTTCTGTTCGAGCTAGAGGGCTCATATTCGGACACCATGTAGTCCTAGTTGCGGCAGGATTGCATGGCAAATTGCGACCCTCTCGTGGCAACAGAACGGAGTCAGGGTGATGTTAAAGTTCAGGTTTCTGCCATTGACTTGCATGGCAGAAAAAAAGCAACTTTGGTAATGTGCTTTTAAATTGTCTTCTGGTACCTCCGGTTCCGGGGGTCTTGGGAGGCTGATATTTTGCCACTATGGCAAGGGTCCCCCTGCATGGGGACCAGGTAAATTTGAACCCGCTCAGACCCACAGAACGGGTTATTTTACATTATACAGTACTGTATGTACTTACAGTATAGAGTATACAGGATTTATATATTTTTATTTTATATGGGAGGGATTAAAAAGTCTGGAGGTGTGTGGCTGAAATACAGTACTGTAGTTAACAGCAGTGTAATTTCAAAAGGCAGTTGATCATAATAATTGGATGAATAAAAGCCCCAAAGACAACCCCCAAATACAGCACATAAAAAGCAAGTCACTTTAACTCCCTGTGCCCCACGCACCAAAAATGTTAAAGATATTAAAGAATGTACTGTACTGTATTGTATTAAAAACATGTGACTGTAAACCATAGTGACTGACAAATATTTCACACCCTGATGAAATACTGTACTGTCAGTGTACTCTCAATTCTCTCAGTGCTGTGCACATCAGATTTACATTTCAAATTCGAGAGGGGACTTTTGAAAGCATCACAGTACCGTTCAAAGAACAGGCCTCTAAGGGTTGGGGGAGGGGGATGGTGTGATTAGACGCAGGCGTATCGCGCTGTGTTTGAAGCTCGGCTATATATGGGCGGATTAAGAACACAATGCAAATATGCTTGGCTAGGGAGGGATTAAAAAGTCTGGAGGTGTGTGGCTGAAATACAGTACTGTAGTTAACAGCAGTGTAATTTCAAAAGGCAGTTGATCATAATAATTGGATGAATAAAAGCCCCAAAGACAACCAGCAAATACAGCACATAAAAAGCAAGTCACTTTAACTCCCTGTGCCCCACGCACCAAAAATGTTAAAGATATTAAAGAATGTACTGTACTGTATTGTATTAAAAACATGTGACTGTAAACTATAGTGACTGACAAATATTTTCACACCCTGATGAAATACTGTACTGTCTCAGTGTACTCTCAATTCTCTCAGTGCTGTGCACATCAGATTTACATTTCAAATTCGAGAGGGGACTTTTGAAAGCATCACAGTACCGTTCAAAGAACAGGCCTCTAAGGGTTGGGGGAGGGGGATGGTGTGATTAGACGCAGGCGTATCGCACTGTGTTTGAAGCTCGGCTATGTATGGGCGGATTAAGAACACAATGCAAATATGCTTGGCTAGGGAGGGATTAAAAGTCTGGAGGTGTGTGGCTGAAATACAATACTGTAGTTAACAGCAGTGTAATTTCAAAAGGCAGTTGATCATAATAATTGGATGAATAAAAGCCCCAAAGACAACCCCCAAATACAGCACATAAAAAGCAAGTCACTTTAACTCCCTGTGCCCCATGTACCAAAAATGTTTTGTTTTCTTGATGTTTTGAATTGCTGTGCACTTTAAATGTTTCAATATTGTAAATAACCAATAAAAGACCATGTTGAATTGCCTCACATTGTTTCCATCTGCTGCTTTGCCAGTGTAACAAATGTACTGTGGACTGTAGAGGCTTGCTGCACTGTTTTTTTACTGGCTGGTCGCGCAATTGGCGTAGGAACTACGGCAATTGGCGTGGGAACTAGGTCAATTGGCGTGGGAACTTTTGTTTTAGGGCACCTAGAAATAAAATTTATTTGCCCCCTAGATGTTAGGAAACCCCTCACTTGACCCCAACAGGGTCCGAGCAGTAATGGCGGCGAGAAAGGGTCACGCCGGCGAGGAGGGTCCTACCATTGAGCGCAAATGGCGGAGAAAGCTTTGAAGCAGCTTAGTCACAATGAGCAGAAACCTGGAACCCAGAACTCCGGTTCTGTTCAAGCTAGAGGGCTCATATTCGGACACCATGTTGCGGCAGGATTGCATGGCAAATTGCAACCCTCTCGTGGCAACAGAACGGAGTCAGGGTGATGTTAAAGTTCAGGTTTCTGCCATTGACTTGCATGGCAGAAAAAAAGCCACTTTGGTAATGTGCTTTTAAATTGTCTTTTGGTACCTCCGGTTCCGGGGGTCTTGGGAGGCTGATATTTTGCCACTATGGCAAGGGTCCCCCTGCATGGGGACCAGGTAAATTTCAACACACTCAGACCCACAGAACGGGTTATTTTACATTATATTCGCGCAATTGGCGTGGGAACTACTTAGGGCCGCGGTCAAGTTCATGGGCAATTGGCGTGGGAACTTCTGTTGTAGGGCACCTAGGAATAAAATTCTTTTTGCCCATAGATGTTAGGCACTTATACCACTGTACAGTATACTGTGGAAGACAAATAATGAAACGATACTGAATACTGTATGTAGAATAAATGCATAGTTTTATTTAATCAGGGTAAATTACACAGTATACTGTACGGCCGGAAAACATCAGCATACAGTACAGTACAATATTATCCATCGAAATCCACCCATTAGCCGTTATCTTTTCTGAAGAAAAAAAAAGAAAAGTTTTAATGTACAGTACAGTAATGGTCAGCCCCCTAAAGAAGTACCCAGCCAGCCCCACCAAAATAATACGGCAACAAGACAGTACTCACCATAGAATTAAAATTCATTTCCCCCCAGATGTTAGGAACCCCCTCACTTCACCCCTACAGGGTCCGAGCATGTACAGTACTGTACTTTAAAATAAATTAAATATGCAATTTTACTATTACTGCGCGCACACGCACAGACTGTGTACAGGTACAATACTGCAGGTTGAACCGCGAAGGTATTAGACTTCAGAGACAACAGCTCGCAAGCCCCCCATGCGTTTTTACACGGCATTGCAGTATTGCAGCCAGCCGGAATAAAATGCTTAAATCACAGCCGCGGAAATAACGCTATACACCCCGGGAGAAAATGACACAAAACCGCACATCACGGGATACTCTGAAATTCGCGGAGCTAGCCAAGTAAGAATAAATTTGGTCGCCACTGTAGAAAATAACAAATAATATTAAAAGCCGAAAAGGCTTTTGATAATGTAAGCTGGAAGTATCTGTTCCAGGTACTGCAAAAAGTGGTGATTGAGGGACCTTTCCTTAGGATAATACAATCAATGTACGCAGATCAAAAAGCTAAAATAATGGCAGTGGGGTTACTGTCTCCCGAGCTTAAATTTACAGAGGTACGAGAGTAGGGGTGCCCTCTGTCACCTTTGTTCTTTAATTTAGTTATTGAGCCTTTGGCCGAATATCTGAAACGTATGGAAAGTTGCAAGGGAATCAACATAGGGAAGTATGAGGCTAAATTATCTCTATTTGCGGACGATCTGCTGCTCCTAGTGTCTAATCCGGAGGAGGCGTTGCCCAACATATTTAAAGCTATTGGGGAATTTGGTAAATTCTCAGGGTCCAAAGTTAATGTTACAGAAACAGAAATATTAATCCTCACAAATAAGATTGATGTAACATGAAATGAGAAGTTAACCTGTAAAAGGACAAGGAAATCTATAAAATTTCTAGGTACAGTATTAATATTGCAGCAGATCTGGGAAAACTGTATGTAGACAATTCTAAGAGTATTTTTCAGAAGGTAAAAAGGAACTGGAAGGGTGGCAGATCCTCCTTCTGAACCTGTCAGGGAGATGCCAACTCGTCAAAATGGTCAGCTTTGCCAGAATTCTCTACCCCTTACAAATGTTACTATTACTAATAATATAATAAAGAGTAACTGCTGCACACCACAATATGATAAAGAGTGATACAATTACCGGTGCTCCCATCAATGTACGATCGGCTGCGTCCAATCCACGGCATACAAAAAGGAATGAAGATGGGGCACACGGATTTCCAAAATAAAAAGATTTATTAAAGCATACTGTACACACCGTTTCGAAGCCACTTTTTGCACTTGACAAAGACCTCAGGGTCGAAACGTTGTGTATGCTTGAATAAATCTCTTTATTTTGGAAATCCGTGTGCCCCATCTTCATTCCTTTTACTATTACTAATAAAACATAGAGTTACCAAAGAATTAAATAGAGCATTTAATAGGTTCATTTGGAGAGGAGGTCGACCCAGAATAGCATTCAAAAACTACAACTATGCAGAGAATCGGGGGGACTAAATTTCCCCGATATCAGAAAGTACAATTTAGCATGTGTTATAAGGCATGCGGGCGATTGGATATTGGAGAAAAGTTTCCACTCAAATTTAGAGATAGAGTAGCAGCAGGTATGGCTTATGAATCTCAGAGATATACTACATACAAAGGTGTGGAGCATTGCCGCAAGAGATCAAAGATAATATATTGTTAAGGGACACACACAGCATGGAAGACAATAAAGTCGAATATGGGATTATATACAGGGCCTCATGCAGTAAAGTCCGATAGAAAAAATCGCCAGGGTTTTTAAATAACCACTTTTGACATCGTTGCTATCACGGTATCATGAACACCCACCCAACAGCCTGCATGGGCTTATAAAACTCCTCCAAGCCTATCTGGGTAATACACAGCCAATCTTGGTGTGGGATTCAAACTCCCACCCTATGGCAAGATTGCCAGCAGTTCCTGCAGCCGGGCAAAGGGCTTTACGGTTTTCCAAGGGTCATGCGCTAACCTCACACTTAACCCGCTTAGCATACCTGATCAAGCCCCCTTGCACGGCGGCAGAAGGTCTACCTCCAGGATCCACGGACATCTGCTAGGCAAACTGTTTATATACATTTCCTGACATTTAGCACTTTCACCAGGTCGGTACTTTTTGAAGCCCCGGACCTTCGCAGACACTCTGGAGTCTGCTCCACAGGGATTCTCAGAAGTCCGGACTTGCATTATACATGACTCACCCCTGGAATGGCTAATCATAAAGTACAAGAGTGAATCCCTAATGTATCCGCTGTCCTGCCTGGCTGAAATGTAAATGCCCTGGTTCCTACTGATGCAGCCACGAGTATCCGAACACTTGCCTGGGAAAATCTGGGGCAATACCCCTGT
Source organism: Ascaphus truei (assembly GCA_036426205.1). Lineage (NCBI taxonomy): Eukaryota > Metazoa > Chordata > Amphibia > Anura > Ascaphidae > Ascaphus > Ascaphus truei. The sequence goes on along the minus strand of WSYH01004876.1, from coordinate 4,096 downwards.
AATGCTGCAACATTTCTGTGACATTTCTGCAGACAGACTAATGGTCCATCGGATTAACACAGCGGGGGTCCCTGGCAGTCCCATTCAAACTGAATGCAGGGAACCCCGCTGTGTTAATCCGATGGGCCATTAGGCTGTTTACAGAAATGTCACAGAAATGTTGCAGCATTACTGGTAGATTGCCCAGATTTTCCCAGGCAAGTGTTCGGATACTCGTGGCTGCATCTGTATAACTTTAAAATACTGAAATCAGGGTTACTCTAATTTATGACTTTATACCTAAGTTTAAAATATCATAACCATACCTGATTACATGTTTACCATCTAGCACCCTGCATACCAAAAATCAGAAAGCTAGGACATTCCTATCAAAAGTTAACTAGTTTATATGTGTGGGCTGTGATGTGTTTTGTGGTTTATCTTTTCCCCGGTCTGCAGTTTGCGGCCGGGACGCAATGTTACAATGCCTGGACCCTTAATAGGATGATGAGACCACATAATACATTGTTGCAATCCGGCATTTTTTCATGTCTGCAGACCACTTAACCAATTTAACTCGCGGTTAAAGGCTTCCTTTGCTTGTCTGCGGTTACACAGTGATACAGTGTTGTAATGCCGGGCCCCACCATATAACCACAGGCACACTTAGCCAATTAACCCTTTAAACCGTGACAGCAGCCCCTTATTCCTAGCGGGCGCATTTTAGATAAGTTATTATACATTAACAGGGCAGCTGCCAGCCCTGGACTGCAGAACTGACATTCTAGAGTCACTTTATATGACTCAGGGGGACCCAGCCGAGCAGAATGCCATTATTCATGGCTGTGGTACCCCTTCAACGTCACAATTATCTTCTTCTTTCTTCATCTGTGATATTTCTTGTTTATTTTTATCTTCTGTCTTTATCTTTATCTGTTAATCCAATAACCCCATGTTAAATCCACGATGTTGACCCGACGGCTTCTTGAGCTCAAATGAGACGTCATGGCCTTAAATATGGGCAGTTTGAAAAGCTGGCATTTTTTTCTCCGGCAAAAAAACCTGGCGATTTTTGCTCTTATCGCTGTAGAATTTTTTGGCAATAATCTTGCGATAAACTGGTGAAAAGTTTGACCAAACGTAGTGGTATTTTCTAAGACGTCTGGTATGTGAGAAGCACAGAAGGTGATGAGGGGGAAATAATAAAACATTTAATGTCTGTTATCCCTAGATAAGGTTCGGACCTATAGCACAGAAACAATACAAGGAACTATGGGTAAGGGGGGAAAAGGTACAGAGGGAAATTATGCAATGCAGCTAAAACTGACTCCTCGATTTAACATTTAATTTCATTTTTTGTTTGTCATTGTCTAAACCAGGCCTGCACAACTCATAAAGTGAGAAGGGCCGAACTGCTCCAAGGAAAAAAAATTTGGGCCGCACGGGTAAAATCATCATCATCTCTCATCATCATCTCTCATCTCTCCTCCAGCACCTCTTATCATCATCATCCTCATATATCTCCCCCAGAACCCCTCATCATCATCCTCATATCTCCACCAGCACCCTTCATTATCATCCTCATATCTCCCCCAGAACCCCTCATTATCAACCTTTGCGATACTCCCCATCTATATCTCATACCCCCATCTCTCCTCCTCACCCACACACATAATACTCCCCCTCCACATCAAACACAATAACCCCCTGCAGACCACACACATCCCACCCCCTGCACCTCACATCATCCTCCCCCCCTGCACCTCACATCACTCTCCCCCCTGCACCTCACATCACTCTCCCCCCTGCACCTCACATCTCTCTCCCCCCTACACCTCCCATCACTCTCCCCCTTTGCAACTCACATCAGCCATCTCCCCCGCACCCACATCACTCACCCCCCCCACACTTTCCAATTACCCCCCTGCACACCCTCCAATTACCCCCCCTGCACTCCAATTACCCCCCTGCACTCCAATTACCCCCTTGCACCTCCAATTACCCCCCCTGCACCTCCAATTACCCCCCCCCCCTACACCTCCAATTACCCTCCCCTCTACTTTGGTTTGCTGCATAAGAGGCGGCAGAGCAGGGGCAGGATTTCACGCACATGCTCTAGCAAGCAGCAGGCACGGAAGTGCCTCAATGCTAGAGCGCGCTGCTGCCGTGGCTCGAGGAGGAGAGCGGGCTCCTGGGGGAGGGGGAGAGCGGGCTCCTGGGGGAGGGGGTGAGCGGGTTCCTGGGGGAGGGAGGGCTCCTGGGGAGGGAGGGGTAGAGCGGTAAGACACCGCGGGCCGCACATTGAGTGCAGGCGGGCCGCATGTGGCCCGCGGGCAGCATGTTGAGCAGGCCTGGTCTAAAGTATATGTCATTTTAATATATGATTTACTGATTTAGAGCACTGTTTAATGTAAAGGAATATTGTAATCACTGTAAACTGGTATTTTGTGGTATTGTTGAAATGTAATATGTTTTGTTATGGAAAACGCAATAAACAATTTCAACGATAAAAAAAGGAAAAGAAGCCATATCAAAAAATTATATATTTATCACTAATAATAATGCATTACTAAATGTAAAACGCAGATTTTCTTGTTACTGCTCAACATGAATAATTTACAGTATTTGATACGTTATGAGGACAATTAATATAATAACCACTGTTCATTTTTCCAAAAGCAGCATCATTCCATACTATTTATCTGTACTAAAATGTTAATATCTGGAAGATTATATATTCAAGGTATTTAAACATAAACAAAGATGTCAACTACTGTAAAATCAGTAAGAGTTAAGGGCTGTGGACCAAAAAAAAAATGCATTTCAATAGAAAAGCTACTGATTTAGATCAGCAGGACTCTACTGAAGTCTATGAGATCAACTCCAATGTATCATCTTCTGGACACCGCTCTGGGAAAATACTACTGACAAAAAGTAATACTGATTAGGACTACTCACCTCAAACCACCTAAAGGATTTTTTTCTTAGAGAACACATATCCCTTCAAATAGATTTTTTAACTAATACAGGAAAGTAAAGTAAAATTAACCGGATGTCTCACCCCCCAAATCATGCATACAGATACAGATGAGTCCTTCGCTAATTTCCCCTGCAAAGCTCCATAACTGGAGGGAAACATGAGCCGGGCACGTCAATTGTGAAATCAGACGCCCTTATGGGTCTGTTTTTACAGTATACTATTAGGCTTTCTCTATTCCCAGTCACTTTGGAGATTTAAATTGTTAAATTCAGCCTACAGCTTACAGTTTACAGCCTATTCCCAATTTGTGTTATCAGCCAAATTCTTTAGATGCATTACAATCTACTTGGACTATCCCCTGTAGCATGGTAGTCACTCTGCCACGCTACAGCAGTTGTTTAACTACCAGCAATCATTACAGTGCTGTTTATTTATATGTTGGCAGTCTGTCAAATACTGGCAGAATGTTAAAGATTCCTATTGGCAAATGATTGATGGGGTATATGTCCCCTATTTGGGCTGGTTGATTACTTTATCTGGTTTTCTATCAGTTTAGAATAGTGCTTTATAGATCAAGTTCAGGGACCTCTCTCAGGAACTATATATATATATATATATGTAGAGGTATCAGTACCGTGTTAGCCGAGCTTCAATAATCAAAAAATAAATAGATGATACCGTTCTGTGGCTAACGAAATGCTTTTATTTGTGCGAGCTTTCGAGATACACTGATCTCTTCTTCCGGCGATGTTACAATGAATGAAGCAAGCAAAAGGTATACTTAAAAACAGTGTCTTTTGGAATGTTATGTGTGCTAATCCTTCCCCTCGGTGTGGATGTGTTACGGAAGAAGAGATCAGTGTATCTCGGGACGGGAGGTGGTAGCGGGGGTGTTCCTTTTCTCCCGGTCCCCGTGAAAGACCGTGGCGTGGGAAATGGGAGCGGGGATGTCCCCTCAGGTCCCCGCTTCCCCCCGGTCCCCCTGTCAGACCGCGGGGCGAGAGATGGGAGTGGGGATGTCCCCGCTTCCCCCCGGTCCCCGTGTCAGTCCATGGGGCGGGAGATGTGAGCGGGGATGTCTCCCCAGGTCTACGCTTCCCCCGGTCCCGCGGGAGATGGGCGCGGGGGGGGGGGGGG
>WSYH01004875.1:0-49043 GCA_036426205.1 Ascaphus truei | reverse complement strand
CAGGGCAAGGCAAGGCAAGGCAGGGCAAGGCAAGGCAGGGCAAGGCAGGGCAAGGCAAGGCAGGGCAAGGCAAGGCAGGGCAAGGCAGGGCAAGGCATGGCAAGGCAAGGCAAGGCAAGGCAGTAGTGCTTTATCGTAGCGTCATATTAGCACTAATGCTGTATCTTCAAATGCCACTAACAAAGCTATGCCACGCTTTCTCTTGTATAGAGCGTTGCGTTAATTGAATGGACTTTAGTGATAATTAGATGCAAATGAACCGTTATCAGAGCATCACCTATCTTTTAAAGTCAGGTAAAGGTTAACGCCGGCACTTAACATTCCCAAATCGCTTGATTTTGACATTCGCTGCTAAAAAAAATTGCATAGAGCCGTGGCAAATCGCCCCCCAAAAAGTGGCAGATTTCAGATTTAGGGTCGCAGAAATGCAGAGACCGACATAACGTCGCGTATTGCAAGATAACGCTACGTTAAGCCTACGCTAATGACATTATTTTTGCATACAATTCGCTCTAAGGATACCACGTTCACTCAGGGAACGTAACTTCTGATCTTGCTGTACTTGAAGTCATGCAAATATGTTCCCATGTCCCATGACATGATTAGACAGAGCTGAGCGTATGAGATAGCACATTTACAGCGTATGAGCAAATCTCAACTTCTCTGGACACCTTTGTATTCCTTCATCTTCCACTAGAGGGCACCCACACAGCATCCACCTCTGCTCTGCACCAACTGTGCTTCTGCCTATTAAAATCAGCAGCAACATGTGCCCTCTGGGCAGATCTGGGGATTATACGTAAATTAGAGCAATAGAAAGACGGTTGGCACCTAGGACAATGGACATGAATAAATGAGCTGGATCAAAGGGAGGCAGACAGGCCAACTGGCAAATTCAACGTTAACCTCTCCTCTGCCAGGCCGTCCGGCAACAGATTGCAAAGCAACACTCTGCAGGCCCCCGCGGGCATCAGGGGGTTAATTGCAACTTCAAAGCTTGGCTGGTATCCCTCCTTTTCAATAGCCAAGAAAACACATTGCACTCTCACCAAATGATGCCTCCGCTTACAGTCTCTGCTGAGACCCTTACATATTATACCTTTTATATATATATATATATATAGAGAGAGAGAGAGAGAGAGAGAGAGAGAGAGAGAGAGAGAGAGAGAAAAGGACAAAAGCACACCCCCTAGTGCAATAACCTCCAAAACATAGAAAAAATGTCATTTTAATAAAATAGATGTGTTATAAGCAGTTCTCACTTACAAGATGGATATAAAACAATTCATATAAAGGTATCTTTGGTATTGTTGTGTGGTTAACCGGATAACGGGGAGAGAGGGCAACCGCCAATACTCACTACCGCAGCCAGCCCGTGGAACACCGCCGAAAACTGTGAGTAACAGCAGAGTACTGATATCAGCAGACAACGATGTCCCGATCACTCCGGGTGGATGCAAATGGGTCCCGATGTAGGTTAGTAACCCTGGCGTACCACCACAATGAAAATCCAATAGTATTAGTGTCCACGATGAACTCAAGACACCACGTGTTGGACGTGGTGACGTCAGCCCTACGCGTTTCGTTGGTCCCAGCCGTCTTCGTCAGGGGGTAATGACGTAACAGATACTACTAGAGAATATATACTCACATATTTAAATTTCATTGGTCACAGGTCTAAAAGATACAGCTGATATTAATAACATATAAACACATTGTTGCAGGGTACATGCAACTACACACGCGGGGTCTCTTGATAAGGCTTATTTATTGAGCCTTAAAAAACATACAGCACACAAAAAAAATAGCTTCTCTTCAGCAGACAAAAACAAAATAGCTTCTCTTCAGCATGACAAACAAAGCAGCTTCTCTTCAGCATGCAGGACACAGACAGTTCATAAAACATGTACTTTGCAAACAGACCTTCTAGCAGTAATCTCCTCAGTCTTTCAGTCCTCTCTCCTGACCAGCTAGCTTGCATGTGTGCACAGCCTGGGGGTTTTAAAACACCTTGATCATGCAGCTGGTGTCAGACTAATTAAGCAGCCCTTCCCAACTTAACCTCGTCACTGCTACACTTCAAGCCTAAACATAGGTTTGCCAGGTATATGGCTGGTGACATTCATTCACCCTGTCACATTCCTCCCCTGTTAGTGTGTGGCTGGGGCCACGCACGGCTGAAGCCCGATCATCCACCCCTTCTCTAGAAAAGAAGTCCGCATTAGCATTTTCTTTTCCAGGCCTGTGCTGAATCTCAAATGAGAAGGGTTGGAAGGCCATATACCACCTGGTCAATCTAGCATTGGAGTCCTTCATACTATTTAACCACTTCAATGGAGCATGGTCCGTCACCAGAGTAAAATGGACTCCTGCCAGGTAATGCCTCAAAGCCTCGATTGCCCACTTTACTGCGAGGCACTCTTTCTTAATCACTGAGTAGTTTTTCTCACTCGGGAACAATTTCCTACTCAGAAAAAGGATCGGATGTTCCACTCCCTCAAACTGTTGTGACAACACTGCCCCTAGCCCTATCTCTGATGCATCGGTTTGCACTACAAAAGGCCTGTTGAAGTCTGGGCTTCTAAGGACGGGACCCTCTGATAGACACCTTTTTATGTCCTCAAAGGCTCTCTGACATTCCCTTGACCATACCACTTGTGTAGGGGCACACTTTTTTGTGAGGTCTGTTAGTGGGGCTGCAACTTCCGAGTAGTTGGGGATGAACCTCCAATAGTACCCTGCTAAACCCAACTGGGAGCGTACCTGCGTTTTTGTTTGGGGGGACGGAACTTTTTTCAGGGCAACTATCTTGTCGGCTAGTGGCCTTAGTTTTCCACCTCCCACTGCATACCCTAAGTATTTGGTTTCCGCCTTACCTAAGGCACATTTCTTAGGGTTGGCTGTGAGCCCTGCCTCTCTTAGAGATTTGAGGACCGATTTCAGCCTATTTAGATGGGCCCGCCAGTGTTCACTATAAATGACAATATCATCTAGGTAGGCTGTGGCATAAGCCCTATTGGGTCTCAGCACTTTATCCATGAGTCTCTGAAATGTGGCTGGGGCTCCATGCAGTCCAAATGGCATTATCACAAACTGGTTTAAACCCATGGGAGTGGCAAAGGCTGTTTTGCACTTGGACTTTTCCTCTAAAGGTATTTGCCAGTATCATTTTGTTAATTCCAGCGTGGATATATATTCCGCGTTACCAAGGGCGTCAATTAACTCGTCCACCCTTGGCATCGGATATGCGTCAAACTTGGATACCGCATTGACCTTTTGGAGGTCCACACAAAATCTTACCTTCCCATCGGGTTTAGGGACCATAATAAGTGGACTACACCACTCACTGCATGATTCCTCAATCACTCCTAAGTGTAACATTTCTTTTACCTCGTTCTCTACCAGGGCCCTACGACTTTCAGGCAAGGACGGGAACGTACTTTTACCCCAGGTGCTGTCTCGATCACCTGTGAAATTAAATTAGTTTGCCCTGGCAAATCAGAAAAAACATCATGGAATTGTGTAATTATTTCTAACAAGTCCCCTTTTTGTTCAGAGGACAACTGTCTACCCATTGGGATTTTATCATCACCCACAATGTTCTCCCGTGGGGGCTGAGGACCCAAGTCCGTTTCTTCCTCCACCGGGTGGATGAATAGAGACCGCTGCATCTTCCAGGGTGTAACAGGGGAGTTATCCCTGTTCAGGTAATGTGCCTCTAATCCAGCAGTGTGGTGGTTAACTGCTGGTAGTCAATTAACAAACACCACGTGCCTGATTAGATTGCTTACAAAAGCCTGTCCTTTTGGGACAGGGAGGGAGACTCCTTAGCTCACATGTGAGCTGAACTTTGGAGACAGAGCAGAGGTTCTTGAGTCTCCCAGGAGAGACTGACCAAGAGAACACAGATCTCTGGAGCTGACAAATAAGACTTCTAAACCGGGATGCTGACATTTTCTGTGCACACACGGGTGCGGTTCCAGGAGAGCAGAGAAGCTTCCCCTACAGCAGCCAGCTAACAGATAAGACTTTTATTAACAAGACTTTTTATATCTGTTCATTTCATGCTATGTGTTTGGGGCTGGGAGACATGCTTATCTAAGGGAGTTGTGAATTGCATAGTATTTCACTAGAAATACTCCCAAGTGAATAGAAGCTTTGTTCCCCCCCTCCCCCCCCCCCCCTAGACAGTAATATATACTGCATTACCATTCATTATAGGGGACGGCTTCAAAGAGAACAGCTCGCAAGCGCCCCCATGTGTATTTACACGGCATGCAGTATTGCAACCAGCCGAATAAATGCTTAAATCCCTGCCTGGAAAATAACGCAATACACTCCGGCAGAAAACGATCAGAACCTGAATACACCCGGTATACCCGAATTCGGGAGCGAGAATAAAGTGTGTCGGTACTGTATTAGTGTCGGTACTGTATACAAGATGTGCAGTTGCTAGGTAAAAACGTCTATTTGCTTTACACCATTTACTTGCTAGGTTTAATCTCTCATTAGGTATGCTGAATGTGTAGTTGCTAGGTAAAAACTTCCGTTGCTTTACACCATTTACTTGCTAGTGCCATCCCTCCGCTTCAGCAACGAATTTGGTTTTCTGTTGAGTTCAGTATTTTCAGTCTCATCTTTGGGTATTATGGCTTTCACACTTCACCCTTTGGGTGTCTGTTTTGCTCCCAAGATATATAGGCAGACTTCTTTTTACTTGCAGAAAAAAAAAAACATTCTTTGCAGTGGAATATTTCTTTCACTCCCGCAGGGTGACTCAACACTCAGCATTTGGCTTTGGAAATACCTTTTACACAGTTCAGCAATCCCTTTTTCCCCGTAGGGCAATTTTACACTCAGCATTTGTTTGCTAAAAAATTCCCCTGCTTCAGCCAGTCTTACATCAATTTTCACACTTTTTCTGCATATACTCCATTCACAGCTGGTAGTCCTAGCGGTGTGGCAACCTTTATTTGCAAAATCAGTCCCGCTGTGGGTCACCATCTGTATCCACTTGCTTCAGCGAAACTTTTGAAAACAACAAACACCTATCCCTTTTTAAGGGCTGACTCACTTCTTGAACCCTGACATGGTGGAAGGCAAAACCCCCTATTTCAATGACCATATTACACTTTGTGATAGGCAAATAGGTTTAGCTGCTTCAGCAGTCTCTCTCCTCTTGGGATTGGGGGAAAAGAGTCCAACTGTGGTTTTGTAGGTTTCAGTGCAGTGGTGTGTATCACTTTAACTCTGGTCTCTGCTGCATGAGAGTTTATTTTTTTTATTTTTATTTTTTTAAGTTGCTCAGACTGTTTGTAGGCAAAAAGCAAAAAAAATCTCCGGTCCTTTCTAACTTCAAAGACGACCTCTCGTCCCACTTCGGACACCATATGTAGACGGACACTCACGGAGGTACACAATTGGAGACTTTTGTAAGGTGAAATTATAACAAGCTTTATTGTCCTTTTCCTTACATCAGGAAACCATCCAACACGACAGGCTGCCGGATACGTGGTCGGGGCCTTAAAAAAGCAGAGGGAAGGCACTCACTAAAGGGGGCTGTATCTCGGGAGCAGGGGGCCCCAGACCTGAAACCAACGCGGTTCAGCTCCGGGAGACCCCCTGCACATCTACACTATCAAAAAAATGTATTTAAATAATTTTTAATGTGCGGATGTTGCGCAGAAGAATGAGCAGCGGATCTATCTCTGTGTGAAAACACATCTCCGCCCCGCCGCCCTACAGTAGTATCATTTATGTATGTGCATATACAGTAGGTTTGTGTACAGTACTGATGCTAGGGCTATATGGGTTGTTGTTTATACAGTATATATATATACGTTATATACTGCATATACATTCATTATAGGGGACGGGTTCAAAGAGAACAGTCAGCAAGCGCCCCCATGTGTATTTACACGGCATTGCAGTGATTGCAACCGCCGAATAAATGCTTAAATCCCTGCCTGGAAAATAACGCAATACACTCCGGCAGAAAACGATCAGAAACCTGAAACACCGGGTATACCCGAATTCGCGGGAGCGAGGATAAAGTGTGTGGTACTGTATTAGTGTCGGTACTGTATACAAGATGTGCAGGCTAGTTAAAACGTTCTATGCTACACCATTACTTGCTAGGTTTAATCTCTCATTAGGTATGCTGAAAGTGTGTTGCTAGGTAAAAACTTCCGTTGGTTTACAACAATTTATTGCTAGGTGCATCCCTCCGCTAGCAACAGAATTTGGTTTTTTGCTTGAGTTCAGTATTGTCAGTCTCATCTTTGGGTATTATGGTTTCACAATTCACCCTTGGGTGTCTGTTTTGCTCCAAGATATAAGGCAGAATTCTTTTTACTGCAGAAAAAAAAAAACATTCTTGCAGTGGAATATTCTTCACCTCCGGCAGGGTGACTCAACACTCAGCATTTGGCTTTGGAAAATACCTTTACACAGTTCAGCAATCCCTTTTTCCCTGTAGGGCATTTATCACTCAGCATTGTTTGCTAAAAATTCCCCTGCTTCAGCACAGTCTTACATCAATTTTCACACTTTTCTGCATATACTCCATTCACAGCTGGTAGTCCTATCGGGTGGTGAACCTATTGCAAATCAGTACCGCGTGGGTCACCATCTGTATCCACATGCTTCAGCGAAACTTTTGAAAACAAAAACACACTATCCCTTTTTAAGGGCTGACTCAATCTGAACCGACTATGGCTGGAAGGCAAAAACCCCTATTTCAATGACCATTTAAACTTGTGATGGCAATAAGGTTAGCTGCTTCAGCAGTCTCTCTCCTCTGGGATTGGGGGAAAAGAGTCCAACTGTGGTTTTGGGTTTCAGTGCAGTGGTGTGTATCACTTTAACTCTTGGTCTCTGCATGAGAGTTTATTTTTTTATTTTTATTTTTTTAAGTGCTCAGATGTTTGTAGGCAAAAAAAAAGAAAAAAATTCCGGTCCTTTCTAACTTCAAGACGACCTCTCGTCCCACTTCGGACACCATAGTAGAGAGACACTCACGGAGGTACACAATTGGAGACTTTGTAAGGTGAAATATAACAGGCTTTATTGTGCCTTTTCCTAAACCGGAAAACCATCCAAACCCCGTGTGGGGGGGGGGTTAGGGGGCGTTGTGTGCAAACATACAGCATTCTACTTCACACTGTCTGGGCAGTATTTTTGTCTGACAATACTCATGCAATTCACCATTATTCCCTAGATAATCGATGTCTCCCAGCCCCAAAAATAGATCAACATCCATAGCACTGATATCCTATGAAACTGATATAAATTTAAGTCCCTTCGTTACTGTAACAAGTATATCTTTTGCTTAGCGGCGCTGCTCTGTCCAGGTTGTTGTAAGTTCTCATGCTTCCTGAACCGACCGTGGGTGTCAAGAAAAGGTCAGATCCCGGTTTTAGAAGTCGTAGTTGCTCAGCTCCGACATTCGTTGTTCTACTTGGTCAGTCTTCTCCACTGGGAGATACAGATACCTCGGCTATGTCTAACAAAGGTTCAGCTCACAGGTGAGCTGTACCCGGAGTCTCCCTACCCCGCCTCCAAAAACACGCCGACACGGCTTCCCCCTTTGTAAGAAATTAGAATTCAGGCTCTAGTGGCTTTTGTAATTGATCCCCACAGCAGTGTACAACAACCCCACAACACTCGCCTGGATTAGGGCACTATTTTCCTGCCAAAAGCGGCTGCTCCTCCTTTTCGACTAACGCCCCTGCTTACCCACCCTGGGACGCATCGGCCCAGTCCCTTCCTGGTTATCTATTATAAACACCAGGTGCGTGGATGGAATCAAGACAGAACCTAGATGAAACGGACCTTGCTTGGTGACTCAGCACCCACGGAGGGAGGAGAACGAGAACATTGTGGGTGACTGATTGAAAACTCCCATGTTGTTAGACAGTTGTCTCGAACAAAAAGGGGCATTGTTAGAAAGAATCACAATTCCATGCATTTACGTTTTTCTGCTTGTGCCAGGGCAAAGAATAATCACATGGTGATTGAGACCAGCACCTGGCTGGGTTAAAAGTGGATTCCCGTCTTCTGCCTGAACCCTTCGTTTGCTAGGACCTGGCTAGAGGAAGATCCGTTCGGAAAAGAAATGTACAATAGCGATTGTGATGAGTCTCTTAATGCTAGTCGCGTTTTCCCCGGCCGCTTTCGTAGTTCCACTCGTTATTGGGTTCTCATAAAACCCGATTGCGGTTAATTTTTCGTCGTATAATTTTAAGCCATTTTTTTTGGTCTCTTGTGGACCTCCAACACAAGGGTCACTGCCGGATACACAGTTTACACGTTTGTACGACAATATGTATCGATGACACAGGGTCGGATTTCGAGGTTTTTAATTGAGCGCCCCCATTTCCGGTCTGGTTATACGGGAATTATCTATCCCACCGGGGAGTACACATGTTTCACCATCTGGAAATTAACAAAATGAATTTGTGCAAATACAGTTGAGGACCAAGCTCCCAAGTTGTTTCAAAAACCAGACTTTGCCACTCCCATGGGGCCGTACAACCTAGTTGTCGATAATGCCTATTGGACTTGCCATGCGAGCACACCATGCCACTATTTTGTTCCATGAGCCATCATGGAGATTAAAGGCCTATCCCGTATACCCCCACCCATAGTTGGCTTCTCGGCACACCAGCTTCTTCCTACCTAGTTCATCGACACTTTTCATCCTAGGATACCACTGGCCCCCCGCTGCGCGCCATTACTTAATTTAATTAGGAGATTAATCTGGCCCTCAAATATTGTCTTTAAGAGAGGCCTTACCCCCCGCGGCCTCACAGCCAACCCTTTCCCCAAGAAATGGACTTTCTCAGTTTTTACAGGAGGCGGCGGGGTGCATGAGGAATACAAACTTTTATATGTCCTAGGGCTTTAGGGTTATGCAGTGGGAGGTGGAAAACCTAATCGCCCGCTTCCACCTACGCCGACAATTTTCGCTAGCTGACCCTTGAAAAAAGTTCCGGCCCAACAAAACTTCAATCAAACACATTCAGCCGTTGCCCGCTACGTTTCTGCCCCTCACCTAGTCTGGGCCTCAGATTAGCTTGTTTCTTTTTTTGGTTACTATTGGCCTTTGTGGTTTCTATTCCCCAAGTCTTACTTTTGGATTCCCACAGCTACGTTCTCATTCTTTTGAACGCACTAAATAAAGACCATCACAAAAAAAACGGTGCTTCCCCTACCCACACAGTCCCCCTCCCGTGTTTTTCTATGGTCAAGGGAAGTCAGAGAGACCTTTTGGGACATAAAAAGGTGTCTATCAGATTTCTTGGTCCCGTCTGGAGAAGAACAGACTTCAAACAGGCCTTTTGTGCTGGCATAAAACCATGTATTTGCACTCAGCCCGACTAGGGCTAGGGGCCTACGTGTGTCACAACGTCTTGAGGGCCATAGTGCAGAGTGGGTTAAAACGATCCTTTTTTTCTGAGCTATGGACAGGACCGTTCTTACGAGTGAGAAAAAACCCTACTCCAGTGACTTAAGTGATTCATTCACAGGTGCCTCGCCTAGTAACTAGTTGGCGCACACACGCGATTGGCTTTGACGGCTCTATTCTTGGCGCGACGGCCTTTTCCCTCTCTCTTTTTCTCCTCTTTTTCCATTTTGACTTCTTGTCGAACGCCGACCCCATGCTCAATGATTGTGGTTTTAACAGAGTCCCGCGCTTCCAGGACTTTCTAATGACTAGATTTACCTTTTGACAGGTGGTATTGGCTTCCATACCCTTCGCATTTGCCGTATTCTCTAGCACTTTTATTGGCCCCCGGAAAACTGAAAATGTTAATGACGGACGTCTTTCTAAGAGAAGGTTGGCGCCACTGCATCCGTGGATTCAGCTCCTTTTGTGTGGTTTACCACCCAACGCCCAACCACTCTAAACAGGGGAGGAGGGGAGGAATGTGACAGGGTGAACGATGTCACCAGCCATATTAATGGACAAAACTAGTGTTTTAGGTTACTGGAACGGTGTTCCCCCAGCCCACAGCTGACGATGGTTCTTCTGCTAATTTGCTCCTTGCCGGTTAAGTTCCAAGACCCAGGGCTCTTCTTTTTTATGTTTCACCCACCGCCTCTTTTCTCCCTGACACGCCCCTTCTACTTGCATTGTATACAATGCGTTGTTCTGACAACACTTCTACAGGATGTTGCCATACATTAATGCTTCTAAGCTACCGTGGGTTAGGACTCGACGAGGATTCTGAAGCTACTGGCGAGATCTACTTTGACCTAGAAGGTGTTGCAAAGTACATGTTATGAAGTCTGTGTACTGCACTGCTGAGGAACGATGCTCTGTGGTTTCAGGTGAGACGAAGCTATTTGTTTTTGTTTTGCGCTGACTGAGAAGACTATGTTTGGCATTTATGTGCTGTACCGTTTCTTACAGCCATCAATAAATATGCTCTCTCAAAATGCCACCGATTACCCTCGACGTCCCCCCCCCTGTGTAGCGTGCCCCACGTCGGTTTACATTTGCCAACTCATTATTTTGGCGGTTATATCTCCCTTACTCTTAACTGCGCTTTTGGTATCCTTTTAACCCGATTTGAACAATGAAATTTCTAAATACGGTGAGCTATATATTCATCCCGTAGTATCTGTACCCGTACATTTTAACCCACCTGACGAAGACGCGTTTTTCCCGCGTCTTTGGGACACAACGAAACGGAGGGCTGCGTCAACACGGACCAAAACGTGTGGGGAGTATATGTGCCCCCTTTCCCGTCGGAAACTAATAATACGCGCGCGACGTTTTATTGTGGTGTGTACGACAGGGTTACTATACCATTTTTTCCCCCTACATACCCGGGTATCACATTCTGATTAAACTTTAACCCGCGAATCCGTGCCCCGATAGCGCGACTCAGCAGTTCTTGTATGCCCTGAATCACCAGGAATTGTTTATAAAAGGGTTTCGGCCGCGGTTACCATCGCGATTGCGCCATCTTTCGTACGGTAGTGTTATGCTTATGGAGTTTGTCTCCCCCCCTCTTAGACCCCCTCCCTCTTCCCCCGTCTCTTTTACGTGTGTCGTGCCTTCGGTATACATCACACATACAATCTACAAAGATACCGATATGCGACCACTTTTGCTTTTATATCCATCGTCGAAGTGCGAACCACTTCCTGCTGTCCCCCGTACTAATTAAATCTTATTTTATTCTCAAAATGATCAGTGTTCTTGTATTTATGTCCTTGGCGACGGCCCTGATATTTTGACAAGATGCGGCGTGCTCTGTTTGCCTTTTGCGGCCGTGTTGGCACCCTTGTCATCTCCTAGCTACCCGACCCTCCTTAGCACTCGCCCTCTGTCTTCATCGCTCACTCCTTACCTCATCCGTCTCCCTCTCTATACTCATCGCTCGATAGCTCGCTCTCTCATATCTCCTTCTCCTTTGTTTCTCTTATGCTTCTGCGATCTCGATCGCCTCGTCCTTTCTATATAGATATTCTACTTATCTATACAAGCTTTCCGCCTGACTTATACTAAGGGTTTCACCATGTAGACTGTACGCTCGGACGGCATCAGTTGTCTGTTTTGAGACGTGCACATGTTTTTCTGGCTTCTTGAAAAGGAGGGATCACCCATGCAAGCTTTGATGCTTGAATTCAAAAACATCGATGATCCCGCGGCTCGGGCATGCGAGTTGTTGCCGTGGCACCATATTGTGCTTTCAGACGGATGGCAGAGAGAGGTAAAGTTTTTGAATTTGACAGGTGGCCGGTCGCCTACCTGACCGCTCTCTTATTCATGTCCATTGCCTAGGGTGCCAACAGTCTTTCTATTGCTTTATTATTTACGTTAATAAACAATATTGCCCAGAGGGTACTGTTGCTGCTGATTTCAATAGAAGAAGCCAACAGTTGGTGCAGCCGAGGAAGTCAGTGGTCGTATGCGTCGGTGCGGTGCCCTCTAGTGGAAAGATGAAGGCCACTACAAACGGTTGTCCAGAGGCAGTTGAGCATTTGCTAATACGATTCGTAAATTTGTACTCACTACGCTCAGCTATGTAATCAGGGCATGGGGAAAATCGGGCAACATACTTTGCAGCGACTTAAACGTAACGCAAGATTTCATGAGTTACTGTTCCCTGACCGTGACACGCCCTGCCGGGAGCCGCCTAGAGAGTATTTATGTATGCATAAATAATGTCTATTCAGGGAGGATAACGTAGCGTACTCTTGCCCAATACGCGAAGGTAGAGTACCCCGGTTCTGCATTCTCTCGCACAGACTTTCTATAACACGCTGAAACCTTCTTGACATTCGTGGGGGCGATGCTTTGCACCTGATCTAGCCATTCTTTTACTTTCTTTTTAGATCAGCGACATGCTTTAACTATATCAACGCGACTTCCTCTTGGATAGGTGGTTACCCAGTGCCACTGCGTATAACCTTTACCTGACTTGAAAATGAACGGTGCATGCTCTCGATAACCCGTTCCAGTCTGCAGCTAATTTTATCCCACAAGTAATCATAAAGGCAAACGTCATCCACCCCACAAGAGAAAGTTGTCCGGCCCCATCAGCCTCGTGGTTAGTGGCATTTGAACGTATTATTAATGAATTAGGCGAATACCTGCACAGCTATTTTCGATTCACAAGCACTGATTGCATGGCCTCTTGCTTTTTCGCCTGTTCACCATGCACTGCCATGAATCTGCCCGGACCGCCGTCGGCCATCGCACACGTGCCCGTGAACCTGACCCCACGCTGACTCGCCTTCCGCACTTTGCACCATCTGCTTGCATTGCCTTGCCATGAACCTTGCACCGCGAATGAACTTGCCCTCACTGCCCTCGCCCTCGCACACGACTTGAACCTCCTTTGCGTGCACCGAATTGCCTTGCATCCTGCCATGACTTCAGGCCTTGCCAAGGCCTTGCTCGGCTCTGGAACCGTACCCTTGCCTGCACTCCTGCCGACCTGACCTGGTCACATGGCCTTTGCCACGGCTTGATTGACCTCCTTGCCTTTTGCTATTGCGCTGTAATGCATCTGACCGAATTGCCAATGCCATAGGCCTGACTTGCCTCTCCTGCGTTGCATTTCTGCAGCCCGGCCTTGCCCTGATTGCCTCTCTACTCCCTCGCCACCCTATCGGCTCCATATCCTCAATGTCCTATAATATCGGCCCTTCTAAATTCACATATCCTGCCATCCTCTCCAAACCCTAAATCGGGCTTATTTACCAATTTGCATACTCGAGTCCGCATTGAGCCCTGGCTTCCGGCTCCTGTTCCCGGTCAAGTGTTAAAACCTCTCCCCACCACTTGCGCCGATTCTGGTTCACCGTCTCCCTGTGGGCCCGTGACGTATCTGTTAAACTACTAGTGACTGAGACTCAGGCAAAAAGCAATGATTGTGCAATTCCGGAGCTACATCCGCACAACCGGCGACGACAGTGCGTAGGACTAAAACTGCTCATTCGTTATTGTGCCCATTGGGCAGCTTGAGACAGGCAATTTTCCCCCATTGGTGGAAGAACCATAAAGGCAAAATCTCCATCACCGCGTTCGTGACCCTCTTTTTCCCCCCCTTGGGTGGATTACTTTATAAGGAGTATGGATGTGTTTGGATAGGCCTCCTGTAGTACCTGTCCTTCCAGACATTGGTTTAACATCATTAACAAGTTTTAGGTTGCTCCTTCACTTACGTGACCTCTCGCCTCGATCCTCACTAATGCGCTGGCCAAGCATAGCCCACTACACCCATCCGGATCGCACTCGACCGTGAGTGGGTGTGGGATTTCCTCCTATGGCGTGTGTAGCGACGTCCCATGGTAGTTGTGACAACTGTCATTATTGCTTTTAATTTCAAAACAGGTTCTATTACTTTAATCCACCCACATCCAATCGTTGCGCCTATTATCAGGGTTGTGATGTAGAGGTTGACGGATTGCATTGGGGTTCGCGCGTTCGCACGCACCCTAAATAATTTTTCGACACATAGTTTGCACCGCGGTGCAGGTTGGGGGAGTAAGACCATGGTCAGGCTGAGGTGTGATAGTCATCTGACCTCCCCAAGAAACGAATGGAGTTTATTACAATGAAGACTACGGACTGCTGGGCATATCCCTACCGCTTTCGGGATGGCTGAGGCAGGTCGAATTTATACACACTTTGGTCCTTTTTAGTACATAGAAAACGACTCTCTCTTTTTTTCTTTGGTTTTTGGTATAGGATATTCCGCTTTTTATCATTACATGCTTAAGCGAACCATTGATTTGAATGTAGGTATGGTGATTATCTTTTTTATTTATATAGCGGACATTAGACCTAGCGCTTCACTTAGTAATAATCTTGTTGATATCCCTATGTTATTAAAGAACAAATAATACAATATAACAGGCCATCGGGAATATAAGTGCTTCAGACTAAAGTAACATCGCGAGAAGGGTAGTTACTGCGACGGTGGGAAGTCTTATGTTGCCGAATCTCTTCGATAATGTGAGGGTAAATACTTAAATTTTTATTGTGAATATGATCATATTTTACACATAGGCCTTTATTAGCTATCGAAGCTTGTTCTTGCGCAGTCCTCACCTTAATTCCCACCCTTTGGTACCCTTCTATTGGGTCGTATTAACCAAGACCAGGATTTCGGAGAAGTATTCTCTACCCTAGCATTTCAGAATTTTGCCGTCATATACCTGCTCCCGTGTCTCAATTACAACATCGGTTGCCTGGATCAGTGCCAAATTCAGTCCCTGGTACGACTAAACTTGCCAATTGTTAATTGGTCCTAACAAACTCTTTTCCTTCTTTCAACTATGATTTTTTACATACAGAGAACCCGCTTATCTAAGGAGCCCATGTTTAAGCTATGTTTCATGAAAAATGCTTCTCACTGGTCGATAGACATGTTACTCCACCTGATCTAGGGAGCCGGCGCCGCGTAGCTACACTATATCTCTCTGTCCTCGGTGGCTGTAGATAACCGGCTGTTAAGGCGTCTGCAGTTCGTTATCTAAGATCAGTTGTTAGTTTTTGGCGGCAGCAAGGTCAGATTTTCTATCCTTACCGCTCTATGTGTGGCCGCTTCTCAAACCTATGATGGATCCGGCCGGTATCTGAAGGTCCATCGTCCCCCCCACCAGGTAAATTTCCTAATCTCACATAACCAATTACTGGGGTCCAACTGGAAGCTTCTATTGCATATTAAGTATCATTGTATGCTCTTTTTCTAGCCCTGGAAGACGACATTGCCATGGGGCTTAAGGCCCCCCAGCTAGACCTTCCCAATCTCCTCCGCTTGACCCTATGCGTAGGGAAAAGGGTATCAGACATTGTCATAATATCTAACCACGCTTTCCGATGTGGAGGTTCAAGCCTGATTTACCCCACGGCCGCGCGGATATATCTTACTTGCGGGCATTCGGGAAGTTGCGCTTGTAATCAATCATTGCCATACAGCCGGTCCCTCCTTAGTTTCCACGGTACTGCGGCCTAACTTATTTTCCATATACAGTTGAACCTTACGCAGCAACTTTCTCCCACACGGTCGTCAGAAACCCTCTAATGCGGTTTAGGCTGACCTGGATAAGTACAATATGTATACCAACTCGCCGGGCTTTGCGCCTTTTTCGTTCCATTTAACGGTACGGCGAGGGCATGAGCCGGAGGTTTAAACCAACACTGCCTGTTCTATCAGGACTATGTGCATGAGGCCAGTAGAGGCTTATATAGCCAGGGCGCTGGCTAAACATGTACACCATGTGAAAAGGATAACAGCATCATTTGAGCAAGTGTCTACCAATAGACTAATAGATTTTCAGGCTACTCGCTTGGACTACCGGAAAATCGCGGGGCCATATAAGCCACCCCAGATGCGAAACAACTTCATCCAGCACCTAAGGTGCTCCTTTTGCAAGTGTTGCTCCTTTCTTTTGGTTCCTCAGTGCTCCTGTTTTAGACTAACTAGCCCCCGGTATTAAGGCTCAAATCCATTGACATGATCAGATGGTACTACAAGCAAGTCCGCTGGACATATGAATCGTAATACCCAGAATTAGGCCACGCGGACAACGAAAATGCGAGAAGCCATCTTGTTATTCCTACTCCGACCCCCTATGCATTGTGAGAGTTTTCTATTTGTTTGTGCTCAGGGGCAACCAGTGTCTGATTCCGGTAAAGTGACTGTCCACACGGTTCTGTATATTTTTTTAATGGAGGACACCGGGTACTGAACAGGTTTACACGCCTTCCCGTCAGCGGTATTTCGATTGAGCGTCTCTTCCACCTTTTTTCTTCTGCCCGCCAACTACACAATGGGTATTGCGCCCCCCCTTGCGGTAAAAAAATCACCTATAACACCGCCCACCTTCCATGGTCCTACTAATCCTACAGTCCCCAAGTACCCAAAGGTCATTTTCGTGGGATTAATGGCTCGATTTTGGTACTGTCCGCTGCATTACTGTTCAGATGTAAACCAAGCAGAGCAGAGGGATACCGGCACCCCCTAAAGGGGCCTGTATCTCGGGGAGCAGGGGGTCCCCAGACCTGAAACCAGTGCGGTTCTGCTCTGGAGACCCTCTGCACATGTACAGTATCAATAAAACACATACAGTATACAGTATAAATAAACACTCGTTCTTTACCTTAGCGGCTATGCGCTAGGCCATTCTGCAGTATCAGCATCAGCTGCTTGGGATGCATCGTTCTGCACCTCTATCCGCCATTACAGAGGGATAACACAACTCCTGCAGCGACATTGCACCAATGTGACAGTGTTTGGCCCTACTTACTACTGCAGTGAATGGCCTAACCTGAGCCATGCAGCAGCTACTGAGAGCTTGTGTGCACCTTCTATTGTGCCCCCGCCAGCAGCAGCAGCAAATCGCTGGCTACATCAGGGGGTTCCCTTCTGATTTAATCTCCTTCTCCTCCTCTTCCTCCAGCTAGTTCCCCTAATCTAATGTGTGAACAAGAAGTCCCATTGAGGCGCGGAAGATCACGTAGAAGGGGCCTAGTGAGCCTGTCCTTTCGGCTGCCAAGAAGAGGAAGAGGATAAGATTAGTTTGGTGACATTCTGTAGCATATGCCAGGCTTTCCATACATTCACTTATAAAGATCTTAACTCGCTGCTATATTAAATATCTCACGTCCCTTCTGTGGTAATACCCCAGGATGTCTCCTTGCCCAGGGCAGCACTGGTAACGTGGCTCTCCAGATAAGCCGTCTCCTTGCCCAGGGCAGCACTGGTAACGTTGCTCTCCAGATAAGCCGTCTCCTTGCCCAGGACAGCACTGGTAACGTGGCTCTCCAGATAAGCCGTCTCCTTGCCCAGGACAGCACTGGTAACGTTGCTCTCCAGATAAGCCGTCTCCTTGCCCAGGACAGCACTGGTAACATTGCTCTCCAGATAAGCCGTCTCCTTGTCCAGGGCATCACTGGTAACGTGGCTCTCCAGATAAGCCGTCTCCTTGCCCAGGACACCACTGGTAACGTGGCTCTCCAGATAAGCCGTCTCCTTGCCCAGGACAGCACTGGTAACGTGGCTCTCCAGATAAGCCGTCTCCTTCCTCCTGATGTCCATCTTCTGATATGTGCTTTAAGCCACAAAAATTGCTGCTTAAATAGCATCATGGAGCAGATGTCACACAAGTAGCCCCACCCAGGGGGCAGTATGACATCACATGATGATGTCATGTCGTCACGGACCTGAAATTAAAGGCATATATAAATAACATGTACAAGCACAGATAGTGATAAGAGATACAGTCAATTAGACTGCAAGCTCCTCGGGGCAGGGACTCCTCTTCCTTAATGTCACTTTTATGTCTAAAGCACTTACTGCACCGACACACTTTATTCGAGCAAATACCCAGTATGTACCTGGCAGATACCTGGAATGCGCCGCTCCTCACCTCTGACAAGCCCCGTTGCATTTGCCTTCCCAGCCTGGGTTCATGCCTGGCTGACGGGCGGCTGATCTGTTAAATGATAATGATTAGGATTTAATAGGCTGCAATGCTTCGCGTGTCTACCCCTGGGCATAAAATTCATGAATTTGTAATGCAGATATATATCTATATATACTGTGCAGTATTGCAGCCAGCGTGAATAAATGCTTCAATCCCTGCCTGGAAATAACCCAATTCACTCGGGCAGAAAACCCTCAAACAAACCTTCGGGAGGAACGGTGAAATGGGGGCAACACTAGCATGAAATACCAATGCCGGGGAGACGAAAAACGGAGGTTCACCAAATCAAACACCCGGTATACACAATTCGTGGGACCTAGCCGAGCCGATATACAGTGTGTCGCCAGTTGTATTCCCATATCTTTATTTATTTATCTATATATTTTTGATTACCACAACAGTATTACTACTGTGGAAGTGATATGCACATTAATGGTGCTATATAAATAAAGACATATGTAACGGATTTTCTGGCCTGGCCTGACCCACCCAATCTCACATTGGCCCCTGTGGTCTAACCAGCCCCCATTACAGTGTAGTGTCTGGTGGTGCATCTGTTGGCAACAGGACTCCTGAGTCTCCCGCATGATGTTGTGTGGGGATTGCCAACCCAGACAGGCAGCTGAGGTAGTGTGCTTGAGTCCTACCTAGATCCAGTGCAGCGCCTCTACCTCATCAGGATCCCAGCGTCCGCTTGTGGATGGTCCTGGTGAGGAACTCCTCTGTGGTGCACTTCTCTGTGTATTTACTCCACACTTACACACGAGAGTATAATTGAACAGGGTCATCTTTATTGATGTACGGTGGGCCATCTGCCCTTCACAATGGATATTCTTAGCCTTCCATTGTTCACCGTACTTCCCTTTAAAAGGTATCTCTTCCCTTAATTGGTGGATTCCCTATCCCCGTAGGGATATCTTCCCTGTGACCAGGTCCCTGGTCACAGTTCCATAATCTGACCTTCCAACAGCTTCTCAACTCCTCCTCTATCAACTCAGCAACTCCTAACTTTTGAACAGTGCTGTGCCTTATGTATCCTCTGGAAGCTGACACAACTCTGACATCACTAATCATGGATTCAGAGCATGTGACCACTCCCATCCATACATAGGACACCTCACCAGGGTGTGAGGACAAACCTCCATAATTACTGCTGGCATGCCCATAACTTACCAGGCCTTACTGTCAGCAGGAGAGATGACTGTAGCCATTTTACAGCTTGGTTACATTCTCCCCCTGGTGAATTCCACCGTTCCCGGCTGGGACCTAAATTGGAAGTACCTTTCTTCAGGAAGCACTGTAAAATGAAAAACACACACACATAATTATTTCAACCTTACAGTTTGCATGATAAACACATTGCGCCAAGCACGCCCCGACCAGCAGCCACGAACTCGCGCAACAGCTATCCTGTACCTCCTAATAATAGTGGCGAGGGTCAGGTTTCTTAACCTCCCGACCCCCCATGTCCAGGACCGTTATGCTATAATTCCGCGGCAATCCCCTCTCAGGCCGGTACACTACCTTGTGTTTGTACACATTCCTGCCAATGCTCCAAACCCTCATTAGGTGATCTATCCTCTCTTCAGCCCGGCTGCCTGTAATGGCCCCTCCTTTGTTGACCATGTACTCCTCAATGGTCTCCCTTAACCATCTGTCCCTATTTTCCTCAATCTCCTCCATAGGGACATAGGGATACTCCAGGCCATGAGAATTGTTATACCTGGCTGCAATAGCCCTCTCGGCCCTGCTGATCCGAGTCAACTCTGCGTTCCCTGCCCTCCCTGGCAACACCCATGACAGGGGCTCGTCTGGGTCCACAGGGTCAGACAATATCTCTGGCCCCATAGGTTCTATGTTATGTTGGCATATCTGAAGCCATCGTTCCTGCATCTCCCTCTTCTTCTGGGCCTGTGTAAATTCCCCTACCGCCCACCAATAATCCACCATGTCCTCTTTTTGTAACAGGAACCGCGTGCGGTCCATCCACCCCACATATCCCTCGAATAAGGGAGCCCACCATCGAGTCTCCTGGAGTCCCTCGGATCCCCACTCTAGAGAATCACCTTCTTCCGTATCCCCCCAAGAAGATATTCCAGAGGTTCCTATTGAGCGGGGAGGATTAGACCACCTCTCCTGTTTGGAGCTCTCCTCCAACTTAACTATTGCCACGCTAGGCACCCATCAGGAATCGATACCTTCACCAACTGCCCTCCACCCCTTGACCCACCGTCAGAGGCATAGCTGTCCAGTCTCTCCCCAGTCCGTTCCTCACCAATTCCCTGGGACCCTTCCGACACCCCCAAACTGGACGTGGACCCACAGGAAAAGGTGACTGGGACAGGGGCATTAGCTAAGGCATGGGGTTGGGTAAAGGGACGGGTAATGGGTATCCGCAGGGTTCCGACCCGCTCTCTACCCTCGGATAGTCCTGGATCACTGTGCGGACGATCCGCTGGTTGAGCCTCACCCTTCTCAGCTTTCCTCGCCGCCTGCCAGCTCTTGGCCTTCACAGTTGATCGGGAACCGCTGCCCGATCGCCGAAGCGTAGATGCTCTCCTTCCGGTCGCTCCGCTATCCCCGCCGGAAACGATGTCGTCACCGGAAACGGATACACCACCGCGTAGTCGACCTGAAGGAGAGCATCTAACGCTTCGGCGCATCGGGCAGCGGTTTCCCCGATCAACTGGAATGCCCAAGAGGCTGGCAGGCGGCGAGGAAAAAGAGTGAGAAGGGTGAGGGCCTCAACCAGCGCGATCGTTCCGCACATGATCCAGACTATCCGAGGGTAGAAGAGCGGTCGGAACCCTGCGGATACCACATTACCCTCCCTTTATAAACCCAACCCCTGCCTTAGCTAATGCCCCTGTCCCCCAGTCACTTTCCTGTGGAACCACGTCAGTTTGGGGGTGTCGGAAGGGTTCCCAGGAATGTTGGTGAGGAACGACTGGGGACACGGACACGAAAGCCGCTATGCCTCTGACGGTGGGTTCAAGGTGGTGAGGGGCAGTTGGTGAAGGTATCGATATCTGATAGGTGCCTAGCGTGGCATAGCTTAAGTTGGAGGAGTAGCTCCAAACAGAGAGGTGGTCTCAAATCCTCGCCCAGCTCAATAGGACCTCTGGAATCATCTTCTTGGGGGTACGAAGAGGTGATTCGTGCTAGAGTGGGGATACCGAGAGACTCAGGAGACTCTGATGGTGGGCTTCCCTATTTCGGATGGATATGTGGGTGGATGGATACCGCACGGGGTTCCTGTTACAAAAGGAGAGACATGGTGGATTATTGGTGGGTGGTAGGGGAGATTTACACGGCCCATAAAGCGTGGAGATGCAGAACGATGGCTTCAGATAGCTGCCAACATAACATAGAACTTATGGGGCCAAATTGTTGACCCCCGTGGACCCAGCGAAGCCCCTGTCATGGGTGTTGCCAGGGAGGCAGGGATTAACGGCAGAGTTGACTCGGAGCAGCAGGGCCCGAGTAGGGCTATTGCAGCCAGGTATAAACAATTCTCATGGCCTGGGAGTTATCCCTATTGTCCCTATGGAGGAGATGTGAGGCAAATAGGGACAGATGGTAAGGGAGGACCATTGAAGGGAACCATGGTCAACAAGGAGGGGCCATGTCAGGCAGCGGGCTGTGAAGAGAGGATAGATCACCTAAATTTGTGGAAGATTTGGCAGGAATGTGTACAAACCAAAGGTAGCTGTACGCCCCTAAGGGAATTGCCGCGGAATCCTATAGCATAACGTCCTGGAACAGGGGTGGTCGGGGGTTAAGACCTGACCCTCCCCATATTATTAGGAAGGTACTAGGAATGCTGTTGCTGCGAGCTTCGTGGCTGTTGGTCGGTGGCTTGCTTGGCGCAAGTGTTCTTTATCATGCAAACTGTAAGGTTGAAATAATTAGTGTGGTGTGTGTTTTTCGATCTTTACATTGATTCCTGAAGAAAGGTATTCCAATTAGGTCCCAGCCGGGAACGGTGGAATTCACCAGGGATTAAATGTAACCAAGCTAGTAATAATGGCTACAGTCATCTCTCCTGCTTGACAGTAAGGCCTGGTAAGTTATGTGGCATGCCAGCAGTAATTATGGAGGTTTGTCCTCACACACCCTGGTGAGGTGTCCATATGTGGATGGTAGTGGTCACATCTCTGAATCAGATTAGTGATGTCAGAGTTGTGTCCACTTCCAGAGGATACATAAGGCACAGCACTGTTCAAAAGTTAGATGAGTTGCTGAGTTTTTGATAGAGAGAGTTGAGAAGCTGTTGGAAGGTCAGATTATGGAACTGTGACCAGGGGACCTGGTCGACAGGGAAGTATATCCCTACGGGGATAGGGAATCACCAATTAAGGGGAAGAGATACCTTTTAAAGGGAAAGTACGGTGAACAATGGAGGCTAAGAATCCATTTGTGAAGGGCATATGGCCCACAGTACATCAATAAGATGACCCTGTTTCAATTATACTCCTCGTGTGTAAGTGTGGAGTAAATCACAGAGAAGTGCACCACAGAGGAGTTCCTCACCAGGCACTCATCCACAAGGCGACGCTGGATCCTGAGGGTAGAGGCGCTGCACTGGATCTAGGTAGGACCTCAGCACACTACCTAGCTTCTGTGGGTTGTGCAATCCCCACAACAACACACATCATGCGGGAGGACTCAGGAGTCCTGTTGCCAACAGATGCACCACCAGACACTACACTGTAATGGGGGCTGGTTAGACCAACAGGGGCCAAGTGAGATTGGGTGGGTCAGGCCAGGCCAGAAAATCCGTTACAAATATAGTCTTTGACTTTATATAGCACCATAATGTGCATATCACTTCTCAACAGTAGTAATCATGTGGTAATCAAAGAATAATCAGATAAATAAATAAAGATCATGGGAAACAACTGGGCGACACACTGTTTCAGTCGGCTAGCCGATGGTAACGGTGTTATTTGAACCTCCCCCTTAGGTCCCCTCGTCATGCTCGTGTCCATCACCGTGTATCTCCGAAGGTTTGTTGGGACTGTTTTCTCTGCCCAGTGCATTGGGTTATTTTCATGCAGGGATTGAAGCATTTATTCCCGCTGGCTTGCAATCTGCACAGTATATATAATATATATCTGCATTCAAATTCATGATTTTATCCCAGTGGTAGACAACCGAACATTGCAGCCTATTACAATCACCTAATCATATCATTTAACAGATCAGCCGCCCGTCAGCCAGCATGAACCGCGGCTGGGAAGGCAAATTCACACGGGGGCTTGTAGAGGTGAAGGAGGCCGCTTTCCAGGATTGCCAGGTATCATCCGGGTATTTGCTCGAATAAAGGGTGTCGGTGCAGTAAGTGCTTTAGACATAAAAGGACATTAAGGAAGAGGAAGTCCTGCCCCGGGAGCTTGCAGTCTAATGACTGTATCTCTTATCACCTATCTGTGCTGTACAGTGTTATTTGATATGCCTTAATTTCAGGTCCTGACGACATGAAATCAGCTAGTGATGTCACCTGACCCCTGGTGTGGGCGCTACTTGTGTGACATCTGATCCATCAGATGCTATTTAGCAGCAATTTTGTGGCTTAACGCACATAGCATAGATGCGACATCAGGGAGGAGACGGCTTATCTGGAGAGCACCCTACCAGTGCTTGGCTTCCTGGGCAAGGAGAGGCTTATCTGGAAGCACGTTACACAGTTGGTTCCTGGAAGGAGACGGCTTATCTGGAGAGCCAACACCGTTATTTTTTACAGTGAAAAGTGATGCCCTTGGACAAGGAGACGGCTCTATCTGGAGAGCAATGTTACCAGTGCTGTCCTGGGCAAGGAGACGGCTTATACTGAGAGAGGCAACGTTACACGTGCGTGTCTGGGCAAGAGACGCGTTCTGGAGTAGCCACGTTACCCCCAGTCTGTCCTGGGCAAGGAGACGGCTTGATTACTGTAAGTCAAGTTACCAGTAGCTGCCTGTGGCAGGAGCGGTTATCTGAGGCCCAGTTACCAGTGCTGCCCTGGGCAAGGAGACCATCCTGGGTATTACCACAGAAGGGAGGTGAGATATTTAATATAGCAGCGAGTTACAGATCTTTATAAGGATGTATGGAAAGCTGGCATATGCTACAGAATGTCATCCAAACAATCATCCTCTTCTCCTTACTTGGCAGCGAAAGGTACAAGGCTCACTAGGCCCTTCTACGTGATCTTCCGCGCCCTCAATGGACTTCTTGTTCACAATTAGATTAGGGGAACTACGGAGGCAATAGGAGGAAGGAGATTAAATCAAAGGGCAGACCCCCTGAGTAGCCAGACGATTTGCTGCTGCTGCTGGCTTTGGGGGAACAATAGAAGGTGCACACAAGTCTCAGTAGCTGCTGCAGGTCTCAGTTATGCCATTCATGACAGTAGTAGTAGGGCCAAACACTGTCACATTGGTGCATATGTTCGTGCAGGAGTTGTGTTATCCCTCTTGTAAGGGCGGCATAGAGGTGCAGAACGTGCATCCCAAGCAGGTGTTGCTGATACTGCATAATGGCCACGCGATACCGCTAAGTAAGAACGAGTGTTATTTATACTGTATACTGTATGTGTTTTATTGATACCTTGTACATAGCAGGGGGTTCTCCAGAGCAGAACCGCCTGGTTTTCAGGTCTGGGGACCCCCTGCCCACGAGAGACGGCCCCTTTAGGGGGTGCCGGTATCCCTCTGCTCTGCTTGGTTTACAGGGCTGCGATTCACGTGGTCGGGTGCCCCTTTAAACCAAGCAGAGGGATCCGGCACCTCATAAAGGGGCGGTATCTGCAGGGGGATGCAGGGGGTCCCAGCAACCTGTAACCAACGCGGTTCAGCTCCGGAGACCCCCCTGCAACATTACACCTTTATCAATAAAAATGTATTAAATAATTTTAAGTGCGGATGTTGTGCGCAGAGAATGAGCACAGCGGATCTCTCTCTGCGTTGAAAACAATCTCGCCGTCTCTCCCCCGCCGGCCCCCGCCACCATACAGTAGTATCATTTATGGTGTCATATTAACAGTAGTTTTGGGTCCATACGTTAAGTAGCTGGGCTATAGGGCGTTGTGTTATACCCAGTATATATATATACGTATAGATACTGACGATTACAATTCCTTCATAGGGAGGACGGCTTCAAAGAGAGCACAGTCGCAAGCGCCCCCATGTGTATTTAACTGGATGCAGTATATTGCAACCAGCCGGAATAATAAAATTGCTTAAATCCCTGCCGAAAATAACGCAATACACTCCGGCAGAAAAAAACGATCAGAAACCTGAAAGCAACAGACCGGTATACCCGAATTCGCGGGAGCGAGATAAAGTGTGTCCGGTACTGTAATTATTGTCGGTACTGTAATACAAGATGTGCAGTTTGCTATGTCCAAAACTTCTATTTGCCTTTTACACCATTTACTGCTAGTTTAATCTCTATGATGGTATGCTGAATGTGAGTTGCAGGTAAAAACTCCGTTGCTTACAAGCACATTTACTTGCTAGGTTCCATCCCTCCCTGCCCCTCCGCTTCAGCAACAGCATTTGGTTTTCTCTTGATTCGTAATTGTCATTCTCATCTTTGGGGGTATTATGGCTTTCAACACTTCAACCCTTTGGGTTGTCGTTTTTTGCTCCCAAGATATATCGGGCAGACTTCTTTTTACTTGCAGAAAAAAAAAACATTCTTTATCCAGTGAATATTTCTTCACTCCCCCCGGCAGGGTGGACTCACCACTCAGACAGCATTTGGCTTTGGAAATACCTTTTTTAACCAGTTCAGCAATCCCTTTTTCCTCCCCTGTAGGGCAATTTCACTCAGCATTGTTTCTAAAAAATGCCCCCTGCTTCAGCACCGTCTTACAAATCAATTCACACTTTTCTGCATTACTCCATTCACAGCTGGTAGTCCTATTCTGTGTGTGCAACCTTATATTTGCAAAATCAGTACCGCCGTGTGTCACCATCTCTTTATCCACTGCTTCATGCGAAACTTTTGAAAACAACAACCACCTATCCCTTTTAAGGGCTGACTCACTTCTTTAACCCTGACTATGGCGGAAGGCAAAACCCCTATTTCAATACCATATTACACTTTGTGATAGCCAAATAAGGTTTAGCTGCTTCAGCAGTCTCTCTCCTCTTGGGATTGGGGGAAAAGGAGTCCAACTGTGGTTTTTGTAGGGTTTCAGTGCAGTTGTTGTGTATCACTTTAAACTCTTGTCTCTGCTGCAATGAGAGTTTAATTTTTTTATTTTTATTTTTTTTAAGTTGCTCAGACTTTGTAAGGCACAAAGCACAAAAAATCTCCGGTCCTTTCTAACTTCACAGACGACCTCCGGTTCGTCCCACTTCGACACCTATTAGACGGACACTCACGAGGTACACATTGGAGACTTTTGTAAGGTGAAATTATAACAAGCTTATTGTGCCTTTTCCTTAACTCAGGAAACCATCCAAACACGGGGGGGGGGGAGGGGGACAAAGCTTCTATTCACTTGGGAGTATTTCTAGTGAAATACTAGCATTCAACAACTCCCTTAGATAAGCAATGTCCCCAGCCCCACACACATAGCCTGATGACCAGATATAAAAAGTCTTGTTAAAAAGTCTTATCTGTTAGCTGGCGTGTGGGGAAGCTCTCCTGCTCTCCTGGGGCCTGAATACGCAACCCGTGTGTGCCAGAACATGTCCCCGCATCCCGGTTTGAAGTCCTTATTTGTCACTCCTGAGAGATCTGTGTTTCTCTTGGTTCAGTCTCTCCTGGGAGACTCAAGAACCGTCTGCTCTGTCTCCAAAGTTCATCTCCACATGTGCGCTAAGGTCTCCTTCCCTGTCCAAAATGACAGGCTTTTGGTAAGCATCTAATCAGGCACTTGGTGTTTTGTTATTGCCTACCACAGTTTTAACCACCGACACTGCTTGATTAGAGGCACATTACCTGAACAGGTGATCTTTAAAGACTAAGGAGAAAAAAAAAAAATTACCACAAAAAAAAACAGCAAACACCCGGGAAGACTGCCGCGGTCTGCTATATTCATCCCACCACGTGGAGGAAGAACGGACTTGGGTCTCACAGCCCCGCCCACGGGAGACCTTGTGGGTGATGATAATCCCAATGGGTAGACAGTTGTCCTCTGAACAAACAGGGGACTTGTTAGAAATAATTACACAATTCTCATGATGTGGTTTCTGATTTGCCAGTCAAACTAATTTCATTTCACAGGTGATCGAGACAGCACTGGGTAAATTACGTTCCCTCCGTCCTTGCCTTAAAGTCGTATGGCCCGGTAGAAGAACGAGTAAAAAATGTTACACTTAGGAGTGATTGAGGAATCTGCAGTGAGTGGTGTCTTCCACTTATTATGGTCCCTAACCTAAAAAAACCCGATGGACTGTAAAGATTTTGTTTGGACATCCAAATGTCATGCTGTATCCAAGTTTGACGCATATCCGTGCCAAGGGTGGACGAGTTAATTGACCCCTTGTAACTTGCGGAATTATATCCACGCTGGATTAACAAAATGCCATACTGGCAATACCTTTAGAGGAAAAAAAGTCCAAGTGCAAAACAGCCTTTGCCACTCCATGGGTTTAAAAACAAGTTTGTGATAATGCCATTTGGACTGCATGGAGCCCCAGCCACAATTTCGAAGACTCATGGATAAAGTGCTGAGACCCATAGGTGCTTATGCACGCCTACCTAGATGATATTGTCATTTAATAGTGAACACTTTCGGGCCCATCGAAATAGGTGAAATCGGTCCTCAAATCTCTAAGAGAGGCAGGGCTCACAGCCAACCCTAAGAAAGTGCGTAGGTAAGGCGGAAACAAATACTTAGGTATGCAGTGGGAGGTGGAAAACTAAGGCCACTAGCACGACATATAGTGTGCCCTGAAAAAAGTTCCCGTCCCCCCCAAACAAAACGCAGTTACGCTCCCAGTTGGGTTTAAGCAGGGTACTTATTGTAGGTTCAATCCCCCACTACTCGGAAGTTGCAGCCCCACTACAGACCTCACACAAAAGTGTGCCCTACCCAATGGTATGGTCAAGGGAATTATAGAGAGTCCTTTGATGACCTAAAAAGGTGCTATCAGAGGTCCCGTCCTTAGACAGGCCCCAGACTCAACAGCCTTTTGTAGTGCAACCGATGCAATCAGCGATAGGGCTAGGGGCAGTGTTTTCACAACCATTGAGGGAGTGGAACATCCGATCCTTTTCTGAGTAGGAATTGTTCCCGAGATGAAAAACTACTCAGTGATTAAGAAGATGCTCTCAGTAAAGTGGGCAATCGCGGCTTTGAGGCATTATTCCCTGCAGGAGTCCATTTTACACTCTGGTGACGGACCATGCCCATTGAAGTGGTTAAATGTTGAAAGGACTACCAATGCTAGATGACCAGGTGGTATATGGCCTTGTCCCCCCTTCCATTTGAGATTCGCACATGCCTGGAAAGAAAATGCTAATTCGGGACTTCCTTTTCTAAGAAGGGGTGATGATCGGGTCTTCCGTCAGAGCGGTGCGTGGCCCCACCACCACATCTAACATGGGGGAATGTGACAGGTGAAATGATGTCACCAGCCACTATACCTTGCAAACCTATGTTTATCTTTGAGTTTAGCAGACTGCCGAGGTTAAGTTGGGAAGGGCTGCTAATAATTATCTGACACCGCTGCGATGATCAAGGTGTTTTAAAACCCCAGGCTGTGCACACATGCCAAGCAGCTGGTCAGGAGAGGGACTGAAAGACTGAAGATTACTGCTAGAAGGTCTGTTGAAAGTACCATGTTTTATGAACTGTCTGGTGTCCTCATGCGTGAAGAGAAGCTGCTTTGTTTGTCATGCTGAATAGAAGCTTTTTGTTTTTTGGTCTGCGGAGAGAAGCTATTTTTTTTGTGTGCGTATTTTTTTAAGCTCAATAAATAAGCCTTATCAAGAGACCCAACCGCGTGTGTAGTTCATGTACCCTGCCAACAAAAATGTGTTTATATGTGATTAATATCAGCTGTAATCATTTTAGACCTGTGACCAATGACATTTAAATATGGAGTATATATTCTCTAGTAGTATCCTGTTACGTCATTACCACCCATACGAAGACGGCTGGGACCAACGAAACGCGTAGGCTGGACGTCAACACCACACGTCCAAACACGGGGTGTCTTGAGTTCAACACACAATTCATCAGTAGACACTAATCTATTGGATTTTTCGATCATTGTGGTGGTAAGCCAGCGGTTACTAAGTGTCGTGAAAACTCACATCCTATCGGGAACCCATTTAGCGGAAGGGTGGCCACGAAAAGTGATCGGGACATCGTTGTCTGCTAAATGATATCAGAATACTCTGCTGTTACTCACAGTTTCGGCGGTGTTCCACGGGCTGGCTGCGGTAGTTAGTATGGCGGTTTGCCCTCTCTCCCCGTTATCCGGTTCAACCACACAACAATACCAAAGATACCTTTATATGGAATTGTTTTATATCCTCTTGTAAGTGAGAACTGCTTATACACATCTATTTTATTACAGATGACATTTTTTCTATGTTTGGGAGGGTTATTGCACTAGGGGGTGGCTTTTGTCCTTGTTTCTCTCTCTCTCCTCTCGCTCTCTCTCTCTCTCTCTCTCTCTCTCTCTCTCTCTCTTCTCTCTCTTCTCTCTCTCATCTCTCTCTCTCTCTCCTCTCTCTCTTCTCCTCTCTCCTCTCTCTATATATAGCTATAATATGTGTGGTAAAGGTAATAATATTTAAGGGTCTCAGCAGAGACTGTAAGCGAGGCATCATTTGGTGAGAAGTGGCAATGTGTTTTTCTTGGCTGATGAAAAGGAGGGATACCCGCCAAGCTTTTGAATTTTGCAATAACCCCTGAGCCCGCGGGGCCGCAGAGTGTTGCCTTGTGGCAATCTGTTGGCCGAGGACGGCCTGGCAGAGGAGAGGTTTAACGTTGATTTGCCATTGGCCTGTCTGCCCGCCCTTGCTCCAGCTCATTTATTCATGTCCATTGTCCTAGGTGCCAACCGTCTTTTAAGGCTAATTGCTCTAATTTACGTTATAAATCCCAGATCTGCCCAAGGGCACATGTTGGCTGTTGATTTTTAATAGGAGAAAGCCAGTTGTGCAGAGCAGAGTGGATGCTGTGTGGTTGCCCTCTATGGAAGATTAATGAAATACAAGGTGTCAGAGGAAGTTGAGATTTGCTCAACGCTTCAATGTGCTTCTCATACGCTCAGCTCTGTCCGAATCATGTCTGGGACTGGGAACATATTTGCATGACTTGTCAAGTACAGCAAGATCAGACGTTTAGCTTTCCCTGAGTGACGTGGTATCCTTAGAGCGATTGTTGGCAACATAATGTATTAGCGTAGGCTTAACGTTCGTTATCTGGCAATACGGCGACGTTTATTCGGTCTCTGCATTTCTGCGACCCTAATCTGAAATCTGCCACTTTTTGGGGGGGCGATTTGCCAGGCTCGATCAATTTTTTTTAGCAGCGAATGGTCCAACACTGCGATTTGGGAACTGTTAAGTGCCGCGTTAACCTTAACCCTACTTAAAAGATAGGTGTGCTCTAAACGGTTCATTTGCTCTAATTATCACTAAGTCCATTCAATTAAGCACGCTCTATACAAGAAGAAGCGTGTCATAGCTTTGTTAGTGGCATTTTGAAATCAGCATTAGTGCTACTAGACGCTACGATAAATCACTACTGCCTTGCCTTGCCTTGCCCTTGCCATCCTGTGCCCTGCCTTGCCTCCTTGCCTTGCCCTGCCTTGCCTGCCCTGCCTTGCCCGCGCCTTGCCTTTCCTCTTGCCTTGCCTTGCCCTGCCTTTGCCCTGCCTTGCCTTGCCCCTGCCTGCCTTGCCCTCCTGCCTTGCCCTTGCCCTCCTTGCCCTTGCCCGCCCTGCCTTTCCTGCCCTTTGCCTTGCCTTGCCTTGCACTGCCTGCCTTGCCTTGCCCTGCCTTGCCTTGCCCTGCCTTGCCCTGCCTTGCCTTGCCCTGCCTTGCCCTGACCTGCCTGCTTGCCCGGCCTCCCTGCCTTGCCATGCCTTGCCCTCCCTTTGCCTTGCCCTGCCTTGCCTTGCCCTGCCTTGCCTTGCCCTGCCTTGCTTTACCTTTTCACTATCCTGCTCTCTCCATCCTCTAAACCTCGGCTTACCTTCCACTTCCTGCATTCTCCACACCCCACCCCCCCGGGAATCCCACACTATAGTCCCCCATGGACGCTGCTTCGCGTTTCCGTAGTGGTTAACTATCCCCACCTTGGCCTCTCGGGTCCCGTCCCGTTGGGTGGCATCTGTTACATAGTAGTGAGCGAATGCAAAAGAAAGATTAATGGCGTCCACAGCCCAGGGTGATCCGGTGTAGGATAAAACTGACTACTTTTGTGTGCAGGCAGATGACCAGGCAACCCCTGGGGGACAAACAGGACCTCCTACGCTTTTCGCGAGCCTGGGGTGTCCCTTATCAAGGAGTATGGGATGTGTTTGGATAAGGCCCCTTATGTCCCCTGCTTCATAATTGGTAAATGTCAAAAGTCTCTTTGCCTTCACCTGGACTGTGGATTCCTTCATGGCTGGCACTCCTGGCACTACAACCCCTGAGATGACGTGAGTGGGATTCTTTATGGTTTAGACTGTCTGGTTTAAGTTGGACAACTGTCATTTATGCTTTACAAAAGTCTATATTGTACCCCCCACTCCCACGTATCTCAAGGGTTTGATTTATAGCTTTGATGGATTTCATCTGGGTTGAGGCACCCTAAAATAATTTTTTCTACAATAGTGAGCGTAGGCAGTCTTGTGGAGAAGACAGGTCCGGCTGAAGGGGGACGTATCCTCCCCCAAGAACCGAATGGAGTTTATCCCCTGACACACCTGCTGGCACTACCCCCGCGTGGCAGGAATCCCCGCTGGCCAGTACTAACGAAAAGAGTGGTAAGGACCTTTTTATCATTACTGCAATGAACCTTGATGATTGTATTATATTATGTATATCTTTATTTATATAGCGACATTAGTGTACATAGCGCTTCACATTAGATAATACATGTGGAATATTAAATAACAAAACTCAAATAACATCATTGGAAGTAAGTGCTTCAGACATAAAAGTAACATTCTGAAGAGGAGTCCCTGCTCCGGGGAGCTTACCGTCGCATCGAAATTGTGAGTGTAAAGACTTAAATTTTTTATTCTGTGGAATCCTGATCAAATAGCTTTTTTACGCCATCCCACCTGCTTTTGCGCTCTCACTTCAGGTACCGATTCTATTACTAAAAGCCAGGCCTTCTGAGCAGTAGCATTTCCTCGGTGTCATAACCTGCCCCCGTGTCCATTAACCATCGGTGTACTAGTGCAAATTCCGTGTACTATTAACTTGCAATTTACATGGTAAACCCACTTTACCAACTCTGATTACATACTAGGACCCTCTGCCTACTATTAGCCCGAATTTGAACTA
Source organism: Ascaphus truei (assembly GCA_036426205.1). Lineage (NCBI taxonomy): Eukaryota > Metazoa > Chordata > Amphibia > Anura > Ascaphidae > Ascaphus > Ascaphus truei. The sequence continues at coordinate 16,631 of WSYH01004875.1, read as the reverse complement.
CTTGCATGAACAATGTACAATCTCCGGGGTGAAGCATCCTGTTCCTCCTGCCCGGGAGGTCCCGGCGATTACAATAGTTATTGTCCTCGGTACTGTAGCTCACCGCGTTGGGTCTGAGTGGCTCCGCAGTTGTAGTTTGGGCGCAGCAACAGGGCAAATTGCTCCATCTCTTTACTGTGCGGCGCCTCCAACCCATGAGGATCCTGCTGGATGCAGGATGGTCCCACAGGCAATACTCCTCTCCAATAACATAGGTTGGTCCCAAGGCAGCTTTATTGCATATCACATGATAGTTTTCTCTATCCCTGGACAAGACCGCCGGGCTACGGCCCCCAGAGCCCCTCCCAATCTCCTTGACCCTCCTGGTAGGGAAAAGGGTATCACACTGTCCCATATCAACCACGCGGATTGGGTCAGCTTTTTATACCCGGGGGGAATCGTTCCGGTTAGGGCAAACCACGAGTACAGCCTACCCAAAATTTAAAGGTACACAAGGTGGGTGCATCAGGGAAATCTTTATTGTGCCGGTGGGTTAGCTGCCCCGCAGAGAGGAGCTCCATGTACAATAATTCTAAGTACAAGTGAAAGAATGACGACCACTAGAAATGGAGGATCGCGCGGTGCGGAAAAGTCCAAGATGGCGGACAGAGGGAATAAAGAGAGCGCACATGGCGCGATGGGTGGGTGTGAAAGAGCATGCTAGGACAATGACTTTCAGAGCCTGCTGTGGGCTGGTGCTAAGGCTGTGGACGCACTGTTTTGGTCCTGCCTAGGACCGCAGGGTACTACCCTGGAGGACAGTGGTTGAAGACATTGTGGTAATGTGTGGTGTGAAAAGAAAGAATCTGTCTTGCCAGCCGGTGAGAGCAGTACAGAATGTAACCAAGATGGCGGCTTCCGCTCCCGGGAGACCGCGTGGGTTGTCTGAGGAGAAGAAAACTGTAATTGCAAAGTTGCAGAGAGTTGGCAGGAGTGGCGCCAACGGGAAAACCCCGCCCTGAAGGGGGGTTGATGGCGCGAAAGCTGCAGCCTTGCCCTCATGGACAGTGACTAATCAGCCCCAGTGTGGGTACACCGATAAAATCTATGGGACCTCCCCTAATCTAACCAGGGGGGAGTGGTTTCCAATTATGGCCCTGTGGGGGGCATGAATCAGGGAGAAACGCAGATGTGAGCCGGCGGTGCTGTTACAGAAAGTAGTTTCCTGCAAACAGTGCTGCCTGCGGAGAAGAAGACAAGAATTGTGCAAGCAAAGAGGCTGCGAAAAATTGGCGGAATTGCGCCAAAAATAAGGAGCGTGTGCTCGGGATGTTGGCGGGAACCTGAAGCCATGCCTCCAGGACTGTGAAAGGCGCGGCCTCAATTAAAAGGACATCTATCCCGTTGTGGGACCTGCCCATAATTTTCTACTAGTTGGGGCGGGTTTCCAGCTATGCCAGATGAGGGTGGAGCTGGACAAAGGATGGCTGACAAATCAACCCCTGCTTGTCAGTCGCGCAGAGCCAGCTTTACAGAGCAAAACGTTGTGCGAGTGAATCCCACAAACAGGATTGGGCCAACCACAAAGAATAATGGGCATGGTAAACTCGACAAATATCGGTTACAGGAGGCGGCTGGTGTAAATCCGGGTGCGTGGCGGGCACAGAGACTTGTAGTGGGCCTATGCCCACCTTTGTGCTAATTCAACAATGAGCACGGGGGAAGAAGGATATCTGACAGCCGAACTTTCCGTGCACTTGTGGGGAGGCAAAGATGTTTTTCCCAGGGAATGGGGATGGAATGTATCGGTCCTGCTCCCGAAGGAACGGAGTGAAGGAAAGTGGTCGGTCAGTATTTGCCGAACGAGAGGCCACAACGAGACATCAGTAGAATCGGGACCCCGGCCAAGCGGTACCGGCGGATCCCTCCGAGAGCGTATTCCAGAAGGAGTTCTGGGGCCGTGATCGGCCCGTTTGGTGATTATCCTGTATGAGGGGAACGGGAGGAAGGCACCATACCGGTAGATTAAGAGTGTAGCAGGTTGTTGATTTGAGGAGTCGGGTGTCGCAGTGGCCAGTCGGTGAAGGTTGTAGTAGGCAGGACGCCTGTCACGTTCGGGGACGGACAGGTCCAGCTGGCGCGGGCGGTCCACGACCCCCAACCAGCGGAGTGATAAGAAAGCCCTTGTGCTTACTACCTACGCGATAAAGACAGTTGCAGAGGACCGAGGCCATTTGCCATGGCCTAGGCGGTGCACCTGTTGCAGGGCGGGGAAAAAAACTTCAGACGTAGCGTGGAAAGAAGATGCCCAGCATGGGGATCCATCGCAACGCTCTATCCCCGCCGGAAACGATGTCGTCACCGGAAACGGATACACCACCATCTTGCGATGGATCCCCATGCGGGATCTCTTCTTCCACGACGACGTCTGGAAGTTCCGCCGCCTGCACGTGCACCGCCTAGGCCTGGCATGGCCTCTCCTCTGCAACTGTCTTTATCGGAGGTAGGTAAGCACAAGGGCTGTTCTTATCACTCCGCTGGTTGGGCGTGGACCGCCCGTCGCCGCTGGACCTGCCGGTCCCCGAACGGGAAGGGCTCCGCCTCTCAACCTTCCGCTCCACTGTCGACACCCGACTCCTCTCACCGCTACTCCCGGTAAGTGGTGCCTTCCTCCCGTTCCCTTCACAGGATATCACCACGGGCCGGATCACGGCCCCAGACGACTCTCTGGGATCCTCATCGGAGGGATCCGCCGGTACCTTGCTCGGGGTCACCGATCGTGATGATCGCCGTTTGGCCTCTCGGTCGGAATACTGACCGACCACTTTCCTCTCTTCGTTCTCGGGCAGGACGATACATTCCGATCCCCATTCCCTGGGATCTGTGCCTTCCCGCCACAGTGCACTGGGAAGTTCGGCTGTCAGCATATCCGTCTTCCCCGCGGGCTCATATGGTTGAATTAGCACAAAGGTGGGCATAGGCCCACTACAGTCTCTGTGCCCGCCACCCGGATTACCAGCACGCCTCCTGGTACCGAGTATGGCTGAGTGGTTACCATGCCCATTACTTCTTGTGGTTGGGCCATCCTGTTTGTGGGAGTCACTCGCAGCAACGGTTTGCTCTGTAAGCTGGCTCTGCGCGACTGACAAGCAGGGGTTGATTTGTCAGCCACTCCTTTGTCCAGCTCCACCCTCATCTGGCATAGCTGGAACCCGCCCCAACTAGTAGAAATTATGGGCAGGTCCCACAACGGGATAGGATGTCCTTTAATTGAGGCCGCGCCTTTCACAGTCCTGGAGGGCATGGCTTCAGGTTTCGCGCCAACACCCGAGCACCGCTCCTTATTTGGCGCCAATTCCGGCCAATTTTTCGCAGCCTCTTTGCTTGCACAATTCTTGTCTTCTTCTCCGCAGGCAGCACTGTTTGCAGGAACTACTTTCTGTAACAGCACCGCCGGCTCACCAGCTCCTTGCTCCGCTGGATTCATGCCCACAGGGCATAATTGGAAACCACTCCCCCTGGTTGAGATTAGGGGGAGGTCCCATAGATTTTATCGGGTGACCCAGCACTGGGGCTGAATTAGTCACTGTCCATGAGGGCACGGCTGCAGCTTTCGCGCCATACCCCCCCTTCAGGGCGGGGTTTTCCCGTTGGCGCCACTCCTGGCCAACTCTCTGCAACTTTTGCAATTACAGTTTTCTCCTCAGCAAGCCCACGCGGTCTCCCAGGGAAGCGGAAGCCGCCATCTTGGTTAGCATTCTGTATAGCGCTCACCGGCTGGCAAGCAGATTCTTCTTTTTCACCACACATTACAACAATGTCTTCAACACTGTCCTCCAGGGTAGTACCCTGCGGTCCTAGGCAGGACCAAAACAGTGCGTCCACAGCCTTAGCACCACTCCACAGCAGGCTCGTGAAAGTCATTTCCGTAGCATGCTCTTCACCCGCACACACGCCATGTGCGCTCTCTTTATTATCCTCTGTCCGCCATCTTGGACTTTCCGCACCGCGCGGATCCTCCATTCTAGTGGTCGTCATTCTTTCACTGTACTTAGAATTATTGTACATGGAGCTCCTCTCTGCGGGGCAGCTACCACACCGGCACAATAAAGATTTCCCTGATGCACCACCTTGTGTACCTAATGTAGGCTGGACTCGTGTTTGCACTACCTCAGGCTAGGCTCACTCTCTCAGTGTCTGCTGTATCTCCTTCCTCCCAGTCTGTGCTCCCTTCGGTAAGTGGTCTGGAATGGGCTAGAGTACTGCTGGAGCTTCCATGCAGTACTTGGCGTCTACCTACTGTTGGCTAGCCTAGCGCAGACCCTCTCCAGAATTCCTGACTCGTTACCAGGCCATCCCTTTAGGCATCCTACCAACTAGCGCTGCCTCAAGGTGACCTGTATAGCTATAGCCCCTCTCCAAACCTCCAACTCCTTTCAGACCCCTAGGTCGTCCCTGCGAGCTGACTATTCTCCATCAGCCCCTGACTACTCCTAGGTCCGTCCCAACGCAGCACAAAGTGGCAGCAGACACTCTCCCTGTTTCCAAGTGACCTAGCAAAAGTCTGTCCTGTTGACAGATATATATCTCAGCAGCGCCTCCAATTGTAACGGATTTTCTGGCCTGGCCTGACCCACCCAATCTCACATTGGCCCCTGTGGTCTAACCAGCCCCCATTACAGTGTAGTGTCTGGTGGTGCATCTGTTGGCAACAGCACTCCTGAGTCTCCCGCATGATGTTGTGTGGGGATTGCCAACCCAGACAGGCAGCTGAGGTAGTGTGCTTGAGTCCTACCTAGATCCAGTGCAGCGCCTCCACCTCATCAGGATCCCAGCGTCCGCTTGGGGATGGTCCTGGTGAGGAACTCCTCTGTGGTGCACTTCTCTGTGTAATTACTCCACACTTACACACGAGAGTATAATTGAACAGGGTCATCTTTATTGATGTACGGTGGGCCATCTGCCCTTCACAATGGATATTCTTAGCCTTCCATTGTTCACCGTACTTCCCTTTAAAAGGTATCTCTTCCCTTAATTGGTGGATTCCCTATCCCCTTAGGGATATCTTCCCTGTGACCAGGTCCCTGGTCACAGTTCCATAATCTGTCCTTCCAACAGCTTCTCAACTCCTCCTCTATCAACTCAGCAACTCCTAACTTTTGAACAGTACTGTGCCTTATGTATCCTCTGGGGGCTGACACAACTCTGACATCACTAATCATGGATTCAGAGCATGTGACCACTCCCATCCATACATAGGACACCTCACCAGGGTGTGAGGGCAAACCTCCATAATTACTGCTGGCATGCCCATAACTTACCAGGCCTTACTGTCAGCAGGAGAGATGACTGTAGCCATTTTACAGCATGGTTACACATACAATACAATACAATACCACAAACATACTCCAGGAGACCCTAACATGTGACTTTCCCTTTTATATACAACATGGGTTTAAATTAATCCTAAGTGACTGATTGGAAGGGCCCAGTGGAAACATGCAGTAGAGCCTACACGTACAGAGTTTACAGATACAAACACTGGGTTACAGTCATAAGTGAGATAAACAGTTAGTGATTAATGCGCTCCAGCGCTGGATCCATATCATTCATAAAATGCAAATGGGTGCATAGACATGGGCTAGTGAAATAATGAAAATATTGTCCTCTATGGGGCCAAAATATTCCTGAAGATGGGGTAAGCAATGAAGCCCCTGTATATTCCTCATAGGAATGGTTCCTTAGTATACAATGTAACAAAATATATGATAAGCATTACTCACATATTGCCCAATTGGATGTCCTGTGAGACGTGCTGCCAAGTTGAAATGCTGCTGCAATGTGAAGAAGATAGAAAAAGTGGCGCACAGCCAAAGAAGTGGGTCCCAAGGTTAGATGAAAAATAATCCTTTATTGTTCCATACAGCAAACGAAGGTAAGCACCTTCCTACGCGTTTCGTGTATACCCGTACACGTTATCAAGGAGTGATACTTCTTGATAAAGTGTACGGGTGTACAAGAAACGCGTAGAAGGTGCTTACCTTCGTTTGCTGTATGGAACAATAAAGGATTATTTTTCATCTAGCCTTGGGACTCACTTCTTTGGCTGTGCACCAGTTTTTCTATCTTCATCACATTACGGTCATAAGTGAGTCTGGTCAGTAATCATTACCTATAAGTCCTTTCTCTAAGGTCTCCCAGAACCTTAGGCCGATCATCAGCCTGTCCACATGTAGTCAACTTGATGCATAGAGTAGGTCTATAGTCAGTACGTTCTGTGTCATGTGACTTCCAAAGGGCCGAGGGGATTTAGAATCATATTTTACATAAGTAAACCCAATAAAGATACAGAATACGTTATCAACATTTGTGACATCACTCCCAAATGTATAAAACCGCTTAGATAGAACGCGCGTGATTATATTTGTTATGCTCTTAGCACAGGCTTCAAGCATTATATTATATAAATTATTCTATTGGAGCCTTTAATATATACAGTCATGTGAAAAAGAAAGTACACCCTCTTTGAATTCCATGGTTTTACATATCTTGGCATAATAACAATCATCTGTTCCTTAGCAGGTCTTAAAATTAGGTAAAAGCCGTACATCTATCTGTACACCACCTACTTCCCATCTGCAGGTCCAGTGTTAGCCGTACATCTATCTGTACACCACCTACTTCCCATCTGCAGGTCCAGTGTTAGCCGTACATCTATCTGTACACCACCTACTTCCCATCTGCAGGTCCAGTGTTAGCCGTACATCTATCTGTACACCACCTACTTCCCATCTGCAGGCCCAGTGTTAGCCGTACATCTACCTGTACACCACCTACTTCCCATCTGCAGGTCCAGTGTTAGCCGTACATCTATCTGTACACCACCTACTTCTCATCTGCAGGTCCAGTGTTAGCCGTACATCTACCTGTACACCACTTACTTCCCATCTGCAGGTCCAGTGTTAGCCGTACATCTATCTATCTGTACACCACCTAATTCCCATCTGCAGGTCCAGCGTTAGCCGTACATCTATCTGTACACCACCTACTTCCCATCTGCAGGTCCAGCGTTAGCCGTACATCTACCTGTACACCACTTATTTCCCATCTGCAGGTCCAGTGTTAGCCGTACATCTACCTGTACACCACCTACTTCCCATCTGCAGGTCCAGCGTTAGCCATACATCTATCTGTACACCACCTACTTCCCATCTGCAGGCCCAGTGTTAGCCGTACATCTATCTGTACACCACTTACTTCCCATCTGCAGGCCCAGTGTTAGCCGTACATCTATCTGTACACCACCTAATTCCCATCTGCAGGTCCAGTGTTATCCGTACATCTATCTATCTGTACACCACCTACTTCCCATCTGCAGGTCCAGTGTAAGCCGTACATCTACCTGTACATCACCTACTTCCCATCTGCAGGTCTAGTGTTAGCCGTACATCTACCTGTACACCACCTACTTCTCATCTGCAGGTCCAGTGTTAGCCGTTCATCTATCTGTGCACCACCTACTTCCCATCTGCAGGTCCAGTGTTAGCCGTACATCTACCTGTACACCACCTACTTCCCACCTGCAGGTCCAGTGTTAGCCGTACATCTACCTGTACACCACCTACTTCCCATCTGCAGGCCCAGTGTTAGCCGTACATGTATCTGTACACCACTTACTTCCCATCTGCAGGTCCAGTGTTAGCCGTACATCTACCTGTGCACCACCTACTTCCCATCTGCAGGTCCAGTGTTAGCCGTACATCTACCTGTACACCACTTACTTCCCATCTGCAGGTCCAGTGTTAGCCGTACATCTATCTGTACACCACCTACTTCCCATCTGCAGGCCCAGTGTTAGCCGTACATCTATCTGTACACCACCTACTTCCCATCTGCCATACGGCCTTTACAAGGGACGCCGACGAGAAGGTTGGTCAAGAAAGGTCGATTGCATGGAATCATGGGAGCACACCCGTGTGGCCATTCGATCAAGCCTCACACTCCCGCACATGTTTCTTTTCATCCTCGTGTGGTGTATCGGCTTCCGCTCTTCTTGACACCGGGATCATCCTTCTCCATCCTGGGAGGGGCTCTATGCATTAGCGGACCTCTGGTGGGGCAATAGAGATATCTTATCATACTACGTCCACAAGCAGCCTGGTTTAATGACATGGGACATTCATAAATACTACCGCAGAGGGATGATTACTGCTTCGGGTGGCTGAGTCTGCTGGGGAGAGTGGTGGGGCATGGTGGGGCTGTCCCCGCCTCTCACTCCGCTGGAGAGCGACACATTGAGCTCAGGAGAAGGTCAGGGCCAAGAGTCCAAGGAAGGGCAAAGGGATGCTAAGGCTTGGCAGGACAGTCATGACTTTGCCGGGAGAAAGGGGGTACTTAAGCCGGTGATCTTGGATACCACGTTGGCTCAGATTGAGGCTCAGCGGGTGTATGAGAAGTGGGTTTTAGGTACATTGCACCTATTATGTACCAAAATTACAGCACAACTCATTGACTTCAGGCTCTGTTTATCAATAGAGCATTCTAACAGGCAGATAAAAAGTAACACCTCACATCTCTCTCTTTGTGTGCCAGAAGGAGCACTGCTGTTCTTTAGTGTGGGAATAAAGCGGTGTCTAAAACTGTCAGTTTAATTTTTTCGTGATACCTTTTTGTCACGGTATATTATAGACCAGACCTAATTCACGGCCGAATCTAGGAATGATTGTTGTTTGAACAGGACAAAAGATAAATAAATGAGGAGGAATTTATTACCTTGCGAGCAAACACAACACTTGTAACACAAATGACACTTGAAAATTAACACTTGCTGTAATACAGGGTGAAGCATCCAAGAATAAGATGGCTAGCAATTCTCCATTGCTGGATTAGAGCCACGAACCACCACTACAAACAGGAACAGTCTACAACACTGGGTGGGGCAACCAGGGTTTGAATTCCCATCACAACAGGGCAAGGACAAATATGGGGGGGAAGCAGGAGGCTAGGGGCTGAATGGTCGGGGCATTTGTCTAACCCAGTGGTTCCCAACTCCGTCCTCACGGCTAGCACAAACAGTGCAGGTTTTAAGGCAATACTCTCAGCAACAGGTCGCCATCATTGTGACTGAACCACCTTGGCGAAGCTGGGGTTATCCTTAAAACCTGCACTGTTACTGAGTCCTTGAGGATGGGGGTTGGGGAAACCACTGATCTAACACATAGGAGGGTTGATGGCATATGCTTAATGTTATCTGGCCATCCACACCCTTATGGCTCTGCAGTGGATAGTCTGGAATATCTCCGACACACGTGGCAACAAAGCCATGGATGCCCTGGAAAGTCAGGGACTCCCACCAAACTCCCGCTTAATCCTCAGTACCACATGTATCTGCAGGCACCTCACCTGATTAAATCAGAGCCCCTCCAAACAAAGTAACTCACATGCAAAATCCATTACAAGTCTGCTGTCGGAGAAAATAGTACATACAGTAACATTATCCCCTGAACACTTGCAGAGGGCGACTCCAAAGAACATCACCGTGCTTACCCATAGATCACCCAAACACTTTTACCTCATGACTGCTTTGCTTAACTAGACGTGGGAAGTGAATTCACAGGGAATAAAGTGACTTTGGAGATACAATAATAGTACATTATACATTAAACCTTCTCTTCCCACACGAATTAGGGTTAACTGACGAGGTATAAACCTTTATTACAGGCCACATTACCCTGATCGTCACACCTTGCGTACTCTCATGCTGTGCTTTGCTGGTTCCTTAAGCAATTGTTGCAGCCATCATAGCAAATGTTTGGAATTGCAAATAATGATAACCTGCTCAGCCAGCACACCGCTACGAGTTACTCGCCTTTGTAACTATGGGCCTGAGGTGTTAATTTGGCTCACACAAGAGTAAACATCCTAATGCATCACATGTGCAGGGGTTGACTCGGCAGAATTACGCTCTCCCATCACCTTGACCACAGTGGACGTTCAGGCTGGGCTATATACAGTAAGGGGAGAAAACTTCTGGAACTCAGGATCCCAGGAGGCGCACAGAGGAGGGATTCGGGTGTATTGTAATTACTAAATAATGTTAATGTATATAGGGGTTAGGACCCCATTTTTATTGTTTAAACAGTTTAGGAAAAGTGTCCTGATTAGATAGTGCTTAGGAATGGTTTCCTTCTTACTGTCTCGGGGTCCAGCATATAGCAGCAGGCATATGCCTAGGGGCTCCACAGGTCATTAACCCCAAGGAGGTAGTGACCAGCCCCCATCAGGCTCCATAGCTGCCCATACTCCAGATTGCCACGAGGTGGCATGACAGTGCCCACAGAGGAAGAAACAATGACATGCCTGAGAAGGAGAAGCGGGGGAGAACAACTATTAGACACGCACTCACATCACATGGATGAAATCTTGGTAATCCTAAAAACTTCATTCATTTAATAGGCCAATGCACGTAAAAATACAGGGGAATAAAACATAGCAGATGTGAACAAACAAAAAATGATATAAAAGCTCAATGTTGAATCGAACGGAGTGAGAACCCAGACAGCACAGGGGTGAACCCCTAAAATGACAGTGAGTCCCTGAAATTACGGTACTAATATAGTGGCTAGGGTTCTCGGGGGTTACCCAATTAAAATCTTATATTGGTCCAGAAGTATGAATGATTCTGAATATTAAATCTACTATGAGCCCCAGTAAGGTGTTAGAGCTTTATTGAGAAGCCTGAGTTACCCCCTCCGTCAGTAGTGTAGAACTTTATAGAGCCTGTTACCCTCCTGTCACAGTAGAACTTTATAGAGCCGGTTACCCCCTCCTGTCACGTTAGAACTTGTTTAGAGCTGGTTTACCCCCTGCCTGTCACAGTTAGACTTTGTAGTGTTTGTGGAAAGGTGAGCGACCCCGTAGGATACAACATGTAAATAAAAAAATATAAAGCAATAATTGTGCAGTTTGTGATTATTCTTTGGCTTGTTCAAGAATCTGGCTCTTGGGGAAAACACTACGTTACAGCAACTACTAGAAGAAAATTCGCAATTTGTTGACTCTGTAGGTAGTGGAGAGAATGATGAGGTTTCTTAAGGTGTATTATATCCACACTTGGTCTTGACACATATGGAAAGATCAGAGTGGGTAAGATTAAATCCATAAGGTATAGTGGACAAAGAGCAGAAACAGACCTGCACGAAGCTGTATGCGACCAGGCGAAACGAGTATAGCCATCATATCAAGCTGACAGCTGTTTGAAGAGAAGGCTCCAGATTCCAGCCGTTTTGAATTACCCGCCGATTCCTCTCCCAGCGCGGGGCCACAGCCTACCTTCCTTTGGTACGATCATCGTTTCAGAGGGACGTGAGTCACACGCCATTGCCGGTCAGGCAGGGACTGGGAGTAGAGGAGGACGGGGAAGAACGGGACAGGGGCGCACACAGCGCTAAGATACCCTTATGTGATTATGATACAGCTACAGAGTGTGCAGTAATGTCTTTTACTTGCTCTATTAAACAATCACTGTCTACAACCTACACCATCGGCGTCTGTTTCTCTGCTCTTGTCCACATATACTTATGGGAATGTGATCTTACCAAGCTCTGAGCTTATCCATATGTGTCAAGACCAAGTGGGGATATAAGCTACACCTTAAAGAACGACCTCATCATCTTCTACACTACCTGACAGAGTCAGACACAGATGCGGAATTGTTCTTCTCTGTTGCTGTAAGTTAGGTTTTCCCCAAGAGCCAAGATTCTTGAACAAGCAAAGAATAATCACAATACTAGCACAATTATTGCTTTATATGTTTTTTATTACATGTTGTATCCTGACGGGTGGTCGCTCACTTTCCACACAAACAATACGACTGTACTGTGGGGAAATCAAGCATATTCCCTGGAAAGGTTTGAGAAAGTATCCTGTGGGTAAAATTATTTATTTTATTATTTTATTGTTTGTATTTGGATCACAACACTGTGGTATTTATTAGGGAACTGTGGCGCCTAGGCACGTCATTTAAGACAGTAGAACTTTAACATGAAAGCGATTCCATAGATTACAACGTGGCGTGTATGGATTCTGGTCAGGGACCCATACTGAGACCTGCAACAATCGCTCCGCAGAGACGGCAGTTATCCTCCCAGAGCAGGGGGCCAGTGTGCTTGGCTGGTCAATACGAGAGCTTGGTGGATCTGGGCAGTATTGAGTCTCATTACAGTGGGACCCCTCAGTTTATGGGTAATCTGTATTATATAATTGAAAATGTTGATTGTTTGTTGTTATTATGGGAATCTGATTGCGTCAGCAGTCCGGTCTCACTCAGCATCCGGCCAATCAGATTGCCGTCGCCGTCGGCCCCCCCCCCCACCCCGCTCTGCCTGGTGCTCTACGCTAACCCAACTTACCCCACGCTCTCACGACTGTGTAAAAAAAAAGGTTTTTCACTAACAAAAAAAAAAAAAAAAAAAAAGTTAACAAAAAAAACTTTAACACAACCCACGAAACATGCGACTTCTCCAAGACTGCCATACCACCGTGCCACACACCAGCCGCATTCCGCCCCAGCGATAGTTACTGAATCCGCCGCCTCACACCCCTGAGCCTCTAGCACTCCCCTCCCAGATCACACCCCTGCCGCCCCTGACATACGGCCTCCCCTACCAGCTCACAACACCCCTGTGTCAGGAGAATCGCGTTCTCCACGGCCCCCACCACAGAGCACACCCCTTCCCGCAGGGAGCAACCATGGACACAACAAACAAACCTCTTACCGGCCTCCACGGCTCTCGCCCCTGCCCGTCGAGGATCCTCACCTCGGCAGATTCTCTGCCTCAGGCGGGCGCGCTCACGCCCTCCGCTGCACACTGCCCATCCACTGGATCGGTTCACTCGCGCATATACGAGTTACGGAGCCGCTCAGTCTGCACACACTTATTCCATCCCCCGGACCTAGCTCCGCCCGCCGCACACTGCACAGGTACTAGAGGTTACTAACAAGACTCACCTGGCCGTTAGCGTGCACCAATCGCAGTGTCCCACTGGAGCCTTTCTGTCCCGCCTCCATCTAATTGGACCTTCATGCATTATCTAGCTCATCTTGCTTCTCAGTCTTTGCTCGACATAGTCTCGTATGGAACGAGTAATCTCGTGGATGTCTCTCATGGTGTGTTCAAGGTTTTGACGCGGCTCGTACGACTACACCCTCTGGCTTCCCGATCTCGGAACTACTGGGACAACGCTCACTCTGGTACCCTTGACACACAGCTGGGAGATATTCCAATCTGCACTCCTTTATCCAACCTCCTACTCATCTCCACCGTTACGCAAGTAGTGACTTTAACGGCCGGCAAGCTTAAACATCCACACTGTCTTCGGCGATTTCACTCATCAGGAGCGTCCACAACTGCTCCAGCGCACACGCCACCCTGTGCACGAAGCAACGCAATACAGGGTTGAACATCTAGAGATACAAACAAGAGTAAGAAGAAGCATTCACTACAAGAACGTGCGTGAACAAGGCGCTCCTCCTCTCCTCACAGGGCTGTAATTGCCACTTCGGCGTTCTACTTCTCCTCAGGGATATGGGGTCGGCCATCTGCGGCACACTGGCGTGTATACCCCTCTCCGTGCCTGGGAACTTTCCTCCAACGATCTTCTGTGGTCCCTTCAACCCTCCCCCGTGCATCCCTGTCCCCTCAATTCCTCACATGAAAGCAGCCTCCGGCTAAGCGGGTGCGGATGAGAGTGTGGAGGGGCGGAGGGGAAGGGGAGCCGACCCGAAGAAGAGGTGGTGAAAAGAGCGGGGACGTCCTGGGGGAAGAATAAAGCAAATGTACTACCAAGGTGGAGAGACGAGACCACCCCTCAACGTAAAAAACCCCCTGACACCGTACACACCCCATCACCCTATACAACACCCCACCTCACCCGTACCACCCACAGCACCCTCCCAGACACCCTCCCCATCACCCCCCTACCGTACACCGATTTGCAGCCCCTACGACTACACCTCATGCCTTACCAGGAGCACACATGTTGCTTTCTGGCTGCAGCGAGCTACTGCGCGCTCTGGCTGCTGATGATGTTCCGTGGTGGTTGGTGGGGGGAGAAATGGCAGACCAGCGAGACAGCGGGAGGGGGGAACGCGGGCGGAGACAGGGGAGGACACAGCCGAGGGAATACATAAATTATGTAACTATACTCCCCCTTTCACCTCCCTTCCCCCTTCCTCCCCTTCACATCCCCTCTTCACCCCTTCCCCCCTCACCTCCACGCCCCTCTTCACCACCCCCCCTACTTCCCCCTTCACCTCCCCCCCTTCACCTAGATGTACGGCTAACACTGGACTGAATACCGGGATCATATCACTGAGCAAAACCAAGGAGTAAAACAAATTGTCATTTATTCCATTGAAACAGACGTACACACCGTGAATTACAATAAACAAGAGGAAACACACTTACTGGGGGTCTGGGCTACAAAACTAACCTTTCCTAGTTGCAATAGCACAGAAAACAAAGTCTTTACAAAGTCCTTTTGATGACCGGGACTAAGCCCGAAAAGTCCTGGGACTGAAATCGGCATGCAGTTCCTGCCGCCACCGCTGTATCTGCTCCGGAGCGGCCAAAATCCCTTGACCGGAGATAGTACCAAATGTCCTGGTACTCTTTTCGGCATGTAGTTCCAGCCGCAACCGCTACGGTCTATTCTGAGAACTTAGCCCCGAAAAGTGGGACTTTGCCGTGACATTTCCGAAGCCGGTTCGCGTCTATTTCTCACAGGGCATCTTTGAATTTACCGCTGCTGTCTTGGCGCTTAGAATCTCCTGACCTGATTGGCTGCTGGGTATCTTATAGAATCTCAGTCCCAGTCACAGAATACCTCAACCAATCAGAGCATTGAAATATTTCCACCAGCCTATCAGCGATTTGCCGGTACCCTGAAGCTGGGTGGGCACGGATTTCAATTCTGCAAAGGGGCATGCGCCAACCTGGCACCTCTGCCACTTAGCATATTGAACCTCCCACTGGGCCAGGCTCCTCAGAGTCTGGGTAAGGGCAAATGGTCGCCGGATAGCCCTTATTCATGCCAGGAAGTGGGTAGTCAAGGAGAACTCCGGTACTGTGCACGCCCTAACACCTTGGCATCTCTGAGACTTTCAAGTCCAGGACCTGAGCAGACTCAGTGGCACCAAGCCTGGTGGCCATCTGGTCTCTCGGAACCAGGGACTTGGTGTCACAGGAGACCAGGTTTATTAACACCTTTTTATACCGGGATCATATGATTGAGCAAAACAAGATGGTAAAATAAATTGTCATTTATTTCAGGAAAAGACAAAAACACAATGTAACACAATTTAAAAAGTTAACACTCTTACTGGGAACGGGGCTAACGAATAAACCTATCTTCGGAACGAAATTCGCAAAAATGACCTCTTTAGGAGCACTTCCCCTTGACCGGTAGTTAATCACAAAAGTCCTGGAATTGTTTTCGGCATGTAATGCCAGCCGCGACCGATACGTTCTCAAAAGCGGGACTTAGAAACGTTTCTGAGTTCAAAATCCTTGATGCCGGCTCGCGTCTATTCAATACAGAGCATCTTTGAATTTGCCGCTGTTGGTTTGGCGCTTGACATCTGCACCCCTGGTTGGCTGCAAGCTCTCTTAAGGCTTTCAGGTTCTCATTCACTAACCTGTACAGCTTATCAGAGCGTGGGAATTCTCCTGCCAGCCAGTCACCGATTTGTCGGTATTGTAAAGATGGGAGGGCACCTTTTCTCAGTCTGTAAAGGGGCACGCGCTAACCTGACACCTCTGCCTCTTTGCATACTGCGCCCACCCGCTGCCCAGGCTCCCTAGAGTCTGGGTTCTGGCAAATGGTTGCCGGATAGCCCTGTGTTAGCCCAGGATGTGGGTACTCAAGCAGAACTGCGGTACCCCTCCTGTTCTAACACCTTGGCATCCCTGAGGCTTTTAAGTTCGGACTCCGCACAGATACAGAGGCCCCAAGCTTGGTAGCCATCTGGTCCCGTGGAATCCAGGACTTGGAAATCCCACAGTTCATATACAGGTTATCAATATATATATACCTATTAAAAATATAACCATTCAATAAAATATATTGTGTCCTGTTTTCCATGTGCTAAAAGATGTGAGTTCCTATTCTGGTGTCAGGGATGGAGTGAGTGTATAATTTACCTACAGTCACAAGCCACATTCTTGGCACACGTGAGAAAAAAAACTTTTAAAACTTTTAGACACTGCAATCATGCTCAGCTTTATCACTTAGCTGGAGCATCCCCTGAACCCCTACACTAGGTTCCGGATACCTGGGCATGTATCTGGGTACCTCTGCTATACTGGGGAACCCCTGCTACACAAGGGACTCTGTGTATAGCTGCAGATATAGTTATTTTACTGCTCTGCATGTTATTATACTCTGCGTGTTACTGTATTATAATGCTCTGTGTGTTATTATACTACTCTGCGTGTTATTATACTGCTCTGCGTGTTATTATACTACTCTGCGTGTTATTATACAGCTCTGCATGTTATTATACTGCTCTGCATGTTATTATACTGCTCTGCGTGTTATTATACTACTCTGCGTGTTATTATACTGCTCTGCATGTTATTATACTGCTCTGC